>WBNH01010825.1:0-14083 GCA_013401255.1 Urocolius indicus | reverse complement strand
AATTATTATTTTTACCAAATAGAGCATTAATTTTACCTGTAACCAGGAACTCTAGTCCATATATGTTTTATTATACCTTTTAAAAATATGATTTCCTGTAGCTTCAGTTATTTTCTACTCAGGCTTCTTTCCTTTAGCTTGCTAAGACAGTCCAATGGGCTGGCAAATGTTTTTCATCCATTGCACATTAATGGAGATTATATGTACTAGTAGCTGTTTCTGTTAGGTTTTTTAGCAAGTATTTTATCTGTTCCTTCAGATTAGGTATCTTTAGAATGAAAAGGAAAATATCAATAAACTGTAAGGATAAAATAATTGCCTACTTTTCATCATTATAACATTTTTCCCAGAATCACAGAATCTTTGGGTCTTTAGCCCAAACTCTTGTAGGACTGCAACCAAAGCTAGACTAGGACAGTCACAATGTGAATGCAAAAATCTCTACTGATTATGAAAAATCTCTGAGATTCTCTAGCCCCTGCAGGTGGACTCCTCCTGTGCTCTGCCATCCTCCAAGCAAAATGTTTTTTTTCTGATGCTCAACTTGTACCTTCCAAGTCACTATCTGTGATTATTTCCCCTTGTTGTGTTATCCAACACTACATTTTTCCGCACAAATAAATAAATAAATAAATAAATATTGTATGAGTAAATCAGAAGCTATGTAGAAGAGCAACTAGCAAAACTATCCAAACTTATTCACACAAGCATATAGAACCAATATCTTGTTTTCAGGAAAATCACAAGCTGCCACTTGAAATTCTGTAGGGTATTGAGAACTGTAGAAGTAGAAAGCTACAATGTAACAGATGTTATAGTGTTTAGAAAATCATAGACTCCTTGACTTTATTATTTACATGACATCCTTTTGTATAGACATGATGTTTCTTATCTCTCAGCTATTTGCTACGTGTTCACAGATAATGCTGCCGGCAGTTACAATGATCCTATGACTCCAATGTCTGAGTTGCTGGCAAACTGGAAAATGTGAATATTGTCTTCTACCAGTTGAATACAGAATAAACTGCATTAGGAGAAGTTGTTGGGAACACCAATAGAATGAAGATTAGTAGTTTATTAAATGGGCATTTCCCATTTGAAATAATAACTCTGATTAAACAAACTTTTGTGAATATAAATAGTAAGACTAGCTCTTAAAAAAAAAAATTGGCAATATTTTTGATCACAAAATTAGGCCAAGTGTGAATCATGTGAGAGTCTTGGAGCTGCACTTCCTTCTGATGAAATGAGTGATTCTGATGAATACTCTTAGACTCTCTGTCACTTCCTGGCATGTTCTGATCTATTTTGGCATGCATACATATATTAAAAAAAGTCTTTCTGAAATAGGATAGTTATCAGATATCCTCATTCATTGTATTTAGCAAACAACATCTATAGGACACCATAAAGCCATTTTTGCCTGGTATGATTTGTCATACTCCTGAGAATTAGTTCTAATTATATTCATTATATACACTGAATGGTACCTTGTTTAGAATAGAACATTTTATCATTTGAACTAGGAAAAAGTTATATCCCTGGTCTAAGCAGCACTGAAGTGAGGTTTTTATATTAGCAATTATTTTTTACCCTTAAATTATAAAACCTGATGCTTTTGAAAACAAAGTGTAGAGTGTTGCATCTGGGAAAGAACATCCCCATGTACCAGTACAGGTTGATGAAAGAACTGTTAGAGAGTAGTGTAGAGGAAAGGGACCTGGGGGTCTTGGTAGACAGCAGGATGACCATGAGCCAGCAATGTGCCCTTGTGGCCAAGAAGGACAATGGCATCCTGGGGGGTATTAGAAGGGCTGTGGGCAGTAGGCTGAGAGAGATTCTCGTCCCCCTCTTCTCTGCCCTCGTGAGATTGAATCTGGAATATTGTGTCCAGTTCTGGGCAGTGAGAGCTGCTGGAGAGAGTTCAGCACATAGCCACCAAGATGATGGAGTGGAGCATCTCCCTTTTGATGAGAGGCTGAGCGAGCTGGGACTCTTTAGCTTGGAGGAGACTGAGGGATGATCTCATTCATGTTTACAAATATGTATTGGGTAGGTATCAGGAGGATGGATTCAGACTGTTCTCAGTGATGTCCAATGATAGGACAAGGGGCAATGGGTACAAACTGTAACATAAGAGGTTCCAAAGAAAGACAAGGAAAAGGCTGCCCAGATGCGTTGTTGAGTCTCCTTTTCTGGAGACACTCAAAGCCCAACTGAATGAGTTCCTGTGTGATCTAATCTAGGTGGTCCTGCAGGGGGGTTGGACTAGATGACCTTTCAAGATGTCTTCCAACCCTTAAGATTCTGTGGTTCTGTGAATATGAAATATAGAAAAAATATTTCAGTAAAAGAAAAAAAGAGTTTTTAATAAGTATTTTTCAGTAGCAAAAACCTTTACAAAAAGTATTGTTATGAAGACAAACAAAAACAGTCTTCTGAATCTTGAGCAGAGAATAGCAAAAATGAGGAGAATTAAAGGTATAAATGTGTAAATTTTGTCACTTAACCTTCAGGCACTATTAGATTCACAAGAATAGAGGGCAGTAGTTGGCACAGCCTGTAAATTGGAGGTGGTACAGAGGGGTGATGGTGTTGGAGGAAGTACAACCTCCTATGACTGAGTTCTATGTTTTCATAAAGTACAGCCTGTGAACAAAGTGTCAGTTACATAAGAAGGGTGTATGTATTGTAGCTACAGTGAGAAGCTGCTTCACTGGTCATGAGGTACAGGTCTACTAGTGAGCTGCTGTTGGTTGCCACTGACTGCCCCTTTTAGGCACAGTCCAGCTGCAGGGTGCACAGGAAGAGCGACATGAAAGAGAGAAGCTTGGACACGAGCCTCTGACAGTTCTCACAATGGAGAGCTCCCCAGCCCAGGCAACCTGCCAAAACTATACTTTGCTGTGAACCTGAAGACCAGGTAGTTTTACCTGGAAAGACTTGACTGTGTATCGCAGACACAAAAGCAGCTGTGTTTTGTGAGTAGTCTGAGCCTGGACTGCTCTTTTTAGTAAACGAGTCTGAGTACCAGAAGTTGCTGAAAAGGTTCCCTTTCTTTTTGATAATTGTCTTGAAAGGTTCACACCTTAAGTGATTGTGTCGCCATTCCCAAAGGTACTTAAAAGGTGTGTAGATGTGCTGTTTAGGAGCATGGCTTAGTGGTGGACTTGACAGTGCAAGGTTAATGGTTGGACTTGATGATCTTCAAGGTCTTTTCCTTTAATGGTTCCACGATTCTGCGACCCAGTGCAGTGTATGCATGCCTGCAGCTTCTAGATTCCACATAAACCTGTGCACACTTCGAGAATGAATCATTGCATTTGACTTGTCTGCAGGCAATGGTGCTTTCCAAACTGCTTTTTTCTCCTAGTAATGAGATCTTTTCTGGTTAGTGCTGCAGAGGTGACAGGATAAAAAACCGATCCTGGATAATTGCAGATATGATGACTTCCTTTTACTGCAAGTACGACTGCAAATACGCAGCCTATGTACAGACTGCATCTCACTTTAATTTGTGGCATGTTCTGAAAATATGACTGATAAACAATCACTCTGTAGCTTAGATGCTGTCTTTCACTATCATCTGTTTTTAATATTGGGGTCTCTTATTTTATTTTCTTATTTTTCAATCCTACCACACACAAAAATACATCAGGCTAATGCTTCAATGATTAACTCTTCTGACTTTCATTTGAGGTGGATAAAAAATGCTAGTGAGAGTGCCTTTGAGAGCCATGTGAGGAGCAAACCTTTACAGAGCTTTTATTTCCATCCCATCATCTCAAATTATCTTGTTTACCCCCTGAATTCTGAGCAGGTACCATTACTGCACTCAGTTGTCCACATCACTCTTTTGAAGGGAAAATTAATTCTGAATTACTGGCCCTATAACTGCCTACTTCTTCACATCATCTGTCAGCAAAATAAGCAGACAAAAGCTGGCTAAGTGGATTTCTGTTAGCTGCCATTCAAAAGAAAAGGGACAGGTGTTGAATGAAGCTTCTTTTCCCATCTGCTAGTTAACAATACATATAGGAGAAGTTTAATTGCTTGCATCCACCTGCACCCTTGTCATTTCTTGGCTTTATTGATTTTAATGAAAATATTAAGTGCACTTCAGCAGCAGCAGCTAAGTGACATGTTGATTGAAATATACAGGAAAATGTATAATGGAAGAAGGCTATTACAGTTTTAATAGAATCTGAAAGAACTAACATCTAGAGCAGCGTTTTCCCCTGCTATTCTTATGCATATAGCAAGTTCTAAGATGAGTAATTGGAAGCTGAATAAATGTTTGGTTGTCGTTAAAGAAGCTTTTCACCTTAATAACCTAATTTTTGTTGAATAAAGTGACCCAGGCTTTTTGTTGTATTTTATCCCATTAGGTACCCTTCAGCGTGCCACATAAACACAACAAAATATGTGTATGAGCACTATCCAAATCATTATAGCATTGTAAACAATGACAGCTTTGTAGTGAAGACATCAACAACAGCCTCTCTGTTTTAGTAGAAGTTTGTGTGAATGGCTTGAAGTTTGCCTGAAGCTACATTCTCAACACTTATTTCTAGATGAGTTTGGACTTAATGGAGAAAGCAATATAAAAGCAACCACATCAGCTTTGGATTAGGAATATCATTCAAAGAAAATATTTTTAGTTCTTTCACTTCAAGATTATTCCTGGTTATACTTAGTGTATCTAAAACTGGCAAATAGTTAAGATACATAAACCTCTTCTATTGAAGAAAGATTCAGTGCTTTTTCCTTGCTAATGCATGTTTATCACGAAGGAAGCTTCTTTTCACCCCCAGTACAATGAATTCCCCTACAGCTGAAAATCTCAAATTATACTATTTTTACACATTTAAAATTCCATTTTTGATATTCTTCATCATATTAATTACAAGAATTCTCATATCTTCAGAATCACTAGTCAGAAACCAGTGATTGTTTGTTGTGGCAGAACAGAAAATGCCACTGTGTGTAGGGATTGTATCTAAGCATACCACAAGACAGACATGTGAGTAGAAGACACAACATCATATCATCATAACTGGCAAAGGTCAAGGCATAAACTTCCTACTTGTCTGTCAAGTTCTTTTGCAAGATTTATGGAAAAGCAGATTCAGGGAAAAAGTCTGGAATGACCTTATTGGCATTCATGGGCAAGTCCTCCCCAGAGCATGAAACAGGAATGACCATCCTGTCTTTGTGGTTAATATGAATTACTAAGAACACAGCAAATGCACAGTACTAACTTCCCAAGAGTAGTCTCCAGATTCTGGAAAGGAATTTTCCAAGAGTGATCTTATCTGGGTATGCTTTGAACAGATTTTCTTCCTTTAACTTCATTAATTACTGTTTGATCACCTGCAAATTGTGAACCCTTACAATGTTTCTACAGCTTTAGAAGTTCAGGACTTCTTAGCACTAATAATCTAAACCCAACCCTGTTTTGTAAGATTTGGACTTGTTATTCTGTACACATCGCTTTATCTGCACTGAATTTCCTTTGCCATTTTACCACATCACTCAGGCCTTTTTCTGGCTCTTAGTAACCCTTATCCTTACCAGCCTGGTAAGCACGGTATCATTGCTGTCTTCTCCAAATCACTCGTAAACATGCTGAGCAATGCAGACTCTGGTGGGATTCCACTAATAAGCTACTTCTTACTTTTAAATTTTATTTTGATATGAACAGGAGGATATTTACTTCTCTTCAAGAATATCTTAGTTTATCAGACATCAATTTAGTAAATGTCTCTTGCATACCAAATGACAGGACAAATGAGCTGTCTTGTTCCTGTGCTCCGTGCCTGCTTTAAGAAATTGCAATAGATTAGGGAGAAGTTATTTCCCTATGCTGACCACCATCTATTCCTATGACATCAACAGAATTTTAAATGAGAGATCACGTGTTGCAGTTAGTAGGTTAGCTATTTCATCCTTGAGTGTGAGAATAAAGAACTGCTAATTGGCAAAAAATGTAAACCGACCTTCAGAGTATGAGACTGATTGCTGGTGAACGAGGTAATGCTATAGAATGCCTGGTTGTGAGTGTGAGAAGCAGCAGTGTGAGAGTGGAAAACAGACAGAATCTGAAGGTCAGCAGGATGTAAAAGCAAAACCAGATATTATGTAACTTTGACAATAAACTGGGGGCTTGCATACAGCAGAGTGTCACTTGGTCATGGCAATGCTTCCCGTTCAGCAATCCTGAACAGTTTTAGTGTGTTGCAGCGCATTGCTCCGATTCTGGCCGGCCTGAGACTGACACTCAAGTTCTTTTGAAGCTCTTGGGTGAATACCATCTGATCCTGGTGATTTGTTATTTTTCATTACAAGTATGTGGGAGGTGCAGGCTGGACTGAACATCTCAATAGCGAAGGTGATAGATAGGGAATAGGTTAGAAGTAATGCAAATATTTTAAAAGTACAGATAAGCAGTATGTGTTTGATGTAGAAGGCAACTGAAGTGGATTTAATGAGAAGGGTGTGGTCAAAAAGATAATTTCAGAGGGTGACTTTTGCAGGAAAACTTTGAATAGATCTGACTAGGTAAAATTTGTGAATTTACAGGAAAAGACAGAAAAATAAAGATGAAATAGTAGCAGTACCTGGGCAGTGAACTACATGAGTGTACTAAAAAGACTGTGTTGATAAAAGCTGCAGGGAAAAATTATGTATACGAGAGTGTGAATGACCTAGCTCATTTGTGAGAGTTTGAGCGACAGAATCTGACCCACAAGGAGAACTGGACAGCCAAAAGTCTATTGCATTGGTAGTGTAGTCCGGCTGCCATTTACTGAGATTGGCAATAAAAAGAAATGTTGTAAAAGAATAGGAAATGAGACACAGTAGTTTAAAATAAGACTGTCTGCGTACAGAGTCTTACAGTATAAGGAAAACTTGTAACTGAATATGGATGGAATCTTCAGAAAGTCTGAAAGAAAAGTTAATTGAAAGTAATGGACATTGCATTTAATAGTGCTGACATGATTTGTTTGTCAAGCAAAGTTCTATTATATTCAGAAATGCTTTGAAAAGGCTTTTGAAAAGCCGAATTACAAAAGAGGAGCTTCACCCAGTTCATGTGGTTCCGGGTAACTGTGAATTTAAGCTATGTAAGAAAATTGGGAAATAAGCCTAGGACAGCTGTACTGTGTATTCCAGCTGTTGAAAGTCTTGTTGCAACTCAGAAAAAAAAACCCAATGAGGATATAAAAGAGTGTCTGACTCTTTTAAAATACAAATCACTCCTGATGTCTGCTCACTTAGTGCTCAGTAACATGTACTCAGTCAGAGTTTGAACAAAAATGCCATCTTAATTTTCTGTTAAGTAGATTTAATAAAATGCTTCGTCTCAGTTGACATGCATCTATATTTCTGTGTAGAGAAAAATATTTTACAGTTTTGGTAGACATATTTTTATTCTCAGTTTCACTTATGCTAAATTCCAACTATATGGATATGGGAAAGAAGAGGACTCCAAAAGCCAGGGAACAGTTAATAAAGCTATCAGAAAAAGTAATGTGAACAAATAGGAAGAGTTTCCATGTTGTTCCATACAAAACCCAAACTTGAAAGAGAAAGCATGAGAAAAATAGAGAAGAAAAACAGGCATTCTTGCAAAATAGGATGAAAAAATATTCTTCTTTCCAAACATATGAGTTTGTGGAAACATTCAAATACACACACTTGTTCTTTTCACATAATCATTGGAGGGAGAATAAAGAATTTGTCTGCATGCCACTAAACCTCTCTGTAATACTACATGCTCTTAATTTGCCTCACATAGCTGTATTCTCCCTACCTAGGCAAGTCTCATATAAGTAAACTCTTAAGAAAGTATGAAGTCCTAAATATTTTGGTTGCATAATTTTCTAACAATTTTTACTATTACATTACCAGCATATTACATGTGTTCATAGCAGAAAAATCTAGCTGGGATGGACTTAAGTACGGTTTTGCCTGGGCCATGTTTTTTGGTAGCAGGAGGGCTCCAAGGGTGACTTCTTTAAACAAACTGTTGCCAGAAGCTTCCTCTATAGCTCACAGGGTTAGGGCCAGTCAATTCTAAGCTGGATCCTGGACCTGATGTAGGCCTGGCCGATTAGTGATGGAGGTAATGGCTCTGTGAATAATATATTTGAGAACAGGAAGAAGTTGTGGCGCAGCTGCAAAACTGCAGCAGCAACAGGGAAGGGAGAATGTGAAAACATCTCTGCAGACATCAGCGTCAGTGGAGAAGGAGGGGGAGGATGGTGCTTAGGCACTGAAAAGGCNAAGTTCATGAGGGACTGTCTCCAATGGGGAGAGACCCCACAGTGTAGCAGTGGGAAATGTGAGAAAGCCTCACCTTGAGAAGCAGCAGTGGCAAAGTCCATCTGTAATGAACTGATTGCAACTCCCATCCCCCATTCCCTGGTGAAGGAAGTGGAGTCTCAGGAAGAGGGAGGAGTGGGGGGAGGTGTTTTTAAGATTCAGTTTTAGTTCTCATCTCCCTACTCTTATTGTTTCTTTAATAAATCAAACCTTTTTCTCCCTAAGCTGAGTCTCTTTTGCCCGTGACGCTAGTTGCTGAGTGATCTCTCCATCCTTATCTCAACTCAGAAGCTGTTTGTTATATTTCTCTCTCTCTCTCCTGTCCAGTTTGGGAGGGAGAGTGATTTTTTTTTATGACTTGGTGGACATTTGGCTAAACCATCACACATTAATGTTTCTTTTGTCAGTGGAATCTATTGTGTTTGAAATAATAATAGGGAAAAAAGAGTACTTGGAATAACAGCAGCTGAATTTACAACAAGTATGAAGACTTTGGAGATATGCAGATTACTAATTTTGAAAAGAATATTAATTTAGTAATTCTGGCCATAAAATCTAGTATCCATTATAAATACTAAAACCATTCAAGTTTACATATGATTCTGAATATTTTTTTGTCACTAATCAGACTTTGGGATGGATTTTTCTTCAATATTATTGGTGGAATCAGCTTTTTTCATCATCTCTTTTTGCAAATGTTACTTTCTCAAGTGACAGTTAATTCAGATGATCTGAATTCTGAAGATTTGTTACTGTTTTCATTGGTAGTATAACTGACAAGACTATGTGTGACTCTGAATATTCTGGTCATCAATCTCATGATATTGTGTATTGATGTAGTGTACTCAAAAACTAACTGTTACTTACAATTTTAGAATTGTCTCTGTGCGAGTTCAGACAAATTTCTTAGTGTGTTTTCCAGAACATCTCTTATACACTGAAGTTATCAATCTAAGTAAGAGATGCTTGAATATTTTGTCTGCATTTGGATGTCTGCATTTATTTTCATGTATATCTTGTTTTTCTCTAGCAGTTACTGTTACTTTAATTTTGCTTGTTTGCAAACTGGGAATAATTTTACTTTTTAGGAAAATCCAAAACAGTGAGTTTTACTCAAATATTCTCATGTAAACCTCATAATATTTTCAGTTTGTTCAATGTGTTTTTTTTTATCAGCTTCAGGACAACTAATGGCTTAAGTTGGAAAGAGAGGGATCTGCCATCCATTTGGACTGATAATTGGCATTTTAAAAACAGTAGTGGTGATAAAATCTCCAGCAATTATGTCCAGCAATGTATGAGGTCACTGGTGATGTGAACCACAAACACCCTCAGATTAGCAAAGCAATCTGTCCCAGCAATGGGGTAATAACATGTCTCTTCTTGTCCAGGGTCTGATGTTACACTAAGTATCCAAGTGCCAAACTTTACCCACAAGCCATCAAAAAATTTACTGTGGAAAATAAACTTTCCTATGGACTTATGTAAGTTTATTGGCTTGGATGTTATAGGACAAGAAATATCAAAATCAAAATCTTGAAACAGTTTGTATTCTCAGTAACTAAAAGTTTGAACTAATATAAAATACTTTCTGTAAATATCTATATTAACACCAGGCATGTAGATATTCTGATTTATAGCTATGTCTCATTTGTAAAAACCTCATTACTGACTGCCCACTAAAATTGAAACACACTGTATATACATAAGAAAAACATCAATAAATGTTTGTAGATTCTCTAAATTGCATTATCAGATCTATATGTCCCTATGTGTTCTTTATTTCCTAAACTTGGAATAGAAACTGATATTTAGCCAGTTTTAATTAATTGTGATTTTTTCACTGATTAATTTCTTTCCAGAATTCCTTGGAAAGCAGAAAATCCTAGCTTTAAATAGTTGCATACATATCTCATAGCTCTTACAGCTGATTTGCCAGATGTTTCAGTAAAATAATTGCAAATAGTATTTATACTTAACCTCTCTATTGTAAAAGCTCATGCACTGGAGAAAACAGAAAAAAAAAGTTTTTTAGCCCTAAGTTGTCAGCTTTATATATCAACTTAGCTGCTGGTTCACAAAGATTTGACATATGCATTTTATAGTTAGGTATGAATTAAAAAGATGGGATTTTGGATCTATTTAATGATTAGTGTCTAATATTACTTAGTAATAACACATGCTTCTATCAGATATCTGGTGTCTAATCTACTGTGCATTAATCATGCAAAAATATGTGTGTAAAAATTATGATATGATTATCATGACTTAACAATGTACTGCAAATTGTTTTGTTGATTTCAATGAGTAACTTTAAAAAAAAATCAGTCTTTGCAAATACCTTATTGCTAAGTCTGGAGAACAGCTACAACAAGAAAAGCACTTTTATGTGGGAATAAATAAAACAACCCTTGAAAAGTTCGATGAATATTTCATAGCATTTGTGACTTGCAGAGTATTCTAACATGTCTCTTTGTACTCTAGTCAGCACTGGGTTACAGAACGTCATCTTTACTCATATCAGTAAACATCAGTCACATACAAAAAAATACGCTTAAAATTGAAACATAGGACACACTTGAACCCTATAAATTCTCATTATCTTTTGGTAAAGCAGCAGAGACTTTTAGTGACCAGCTTTATAGGACTTGAAATGTCTGGTTGGTCATTTTTTAGGATAACAAAGCAACCGTTTAAAGTTTTTTTCTCTCCTTACCATTTACTTCCATTATATATAAAAAATTATTTATTGCACTGTACTCTGTTTATCTTGTCATTTTGTAATTTCCCTTCCTTTCCAAGCTGCCTTTTTCCATATGTTAAAACTATCTTAAGTTGGGGCAAAGTGATATGTCACTAATTTAAAGAAAAGTAATGTTACTGTGAAGTTATAACAATAACATTGATTAAGGCAAAAAAAAAAGAAATCCAGAGAATTTAACAGAAACTTAGGAAATATAAGGCACACAAAGTCACAATTAATAGAAGGTGGAAACCTTAAATTTATCCTCCAGACAATGATTTTATAATAGTACTAATAAAAAGTACAAGTTGTATCTTCAGATTAGATTCAACTAATTTCTAAAGACAAATAAGATTTTTAAAACATTTAACTCTGTCTGAGTAAGAACTGATTTTAAAGAATTATGGTACAAGTTGTTTCTTGCGAGTTTAGTGCAAGAAATCCTCTCATTTTGAAATAGGTCTGCACAGGGAATGTGCAACAGATCATGCTTAAAGATTAGTAGGGTGACAGAATACAAGGTCACATCAAATATAATTTGATACCCTTTGCATCAGAGACGGCTACATTTCTTTCAGGTGTTTCTTTTCTGAAGCAAGTACCTTCACTGTGATTAATGAGTGACTTGTGTGTCACCTAGGTCCTCAGCACTGCCTGGCATCAGTGAGTGGGAGGGATAGTTACTTTCTCATAAAGGAGGAAACAGAACTTTTGAGACACTATGCTATAAATTTCTGATGTTATGATGGGAAAGCCATGATGGAGATTCAGTTGTTATGTTGATAGGTAAGAGGCGAGTTTAGATTTTATTTGCAGTTAATTTAAAAAATACTTTACTTGGCTACATGTGAAGATGAAGCCTTTACAATAAATACTGCTAATGTCAGCTAATGCAATAAGAGAAATTATTCAAGTAGTTTAGTATTCACTTCTGCCAAACAGATGAATTTTTAAGCTTCATTGTATTGAATGAAACACAGCCACACTGATTTTACTTATGGTGAAATGCTGTTTGAAATCAATAAACCAGCATGTTTTCCGCAACACAACAGCTTTCTAGTCAATAAAAGTATCAAGTTATGTGATGTAAAAATATGGTATTTAGGTAGATTTCTTGAGAACAAAAGTTTAGGTTTTTTTAGACAGAGTTTATGGATAATATTTTTCTAACTTGCTTCTCAATGTGGCCTTTGATTTGATAACACTTGAGTTGTGAACCAAGATTACAGATATTTCAGGCAAAAACTACCCATCTTTTCCACCTCAATTCCTACTGACAAATCTTTATATAGTACTACCTCTTCTTGACTTCATCACTACACAAAAATTGTCATTCCTAAATGCCAGTTATATACTGTTTTAGAGTAAGAAACCCAGTTTTAGAAACTCTCCCGATTTACAAATTATTTGTATATCTGATTTGAAAACAAGATTTCTGTTTACCAAATAGTTTCACATCAGATAGAAGAGCATATGCTGATAGTTGTCAGAGGCTTAGCCTACCCCTAAATGGGAAGCAAATATCATTGGAGATTCACCAGCCCAAACAGCATGTTTGTTTCTTGAGTTCTTTATGTGTGGTAATGCTGAATATCCTGTATGCTAAACTATGCTTGCTTATGTATGTGCATTGCAAGACAGCACCTCATCTATGAGGTAAAGGGAAGAAAACCATTCCAGTTGATTTGTACTTGCCAATTAAATAAAATTACATTGTCTTGAGTAACACCACCGTTGAATGTCATTGACCAGATTGATGTTGACAGGTGCCATAAAAAAAATAGGTATCTTGCAAATTCTGTATCCTGCAACAAGCTACACTAATTCTTCCAATTCTTGCCCATCACAGAGAAGGAAAGTAGGGGGAAACAAGGATTGTGTTGTGCATTGCAGTCAGTCACAGTCCTGACTGTCCATTTATTGCTGTGAGAAGGAAGCCTCTTTCCTCACCATGGTCTGTCACAATGCTGCCTTCAGTGAGAGTCTAGGACTTCCTATATTATGAGTGTACCTACATTCCCTTAAATGCATGTACATGTACGTCTACTTACATCCATTGCAGATATTCACACATACGTGTTATACACACGCACACACTCTAACTGTATATAAATAACAGAGCACATGGGAGGGTAGAGCCCGTCAATCACAAATGAGACAGTTGCTGACATATGGTGACAACAGTGAATAAACTGAGCCATTAAAAGGTGTAAGATCGAGACTGCTGAAAATACTGGCCAGGGAAAGTAGCACATAGATTGTGCTATTCCCAGTCATGCAGGGAAAACATGAAGGAAATAACTGACCTTGCACATATTCGTTCTGCCTGAGAAACTCTAAGTGTATGGGGGAAGAGCTAAACGGATGAAAATAGAAGATATATTATCTGTATGTAGCTACAATAAGCCCAACTGAATCAATACAGTGGGTCTCAATCATTGTTACCTGGGTCTAGAGAGCACTCTTAAGAGAAAAGGCTGCGTTAAGAAGAAATGTGTGTTTCCTTTTAACGGGAATGGATTGTGAGGATTCTTAGATTTTTGCTTTCTTGTCTTCTCAGAGCATCTTGTTCTTGCAGAGAAGAGTAGGTACTCCCCACACTTTGAGCAGTATCAAGGCTGTTCTTAGCCCCATCTCTCAGAGATCTTTAAAGATTACAATTTTTGGAAGTTAAAACAGGATCTAAAACTCCTGTGGAGCTTCCACAGTGAAGAGATGATTGTACCAACCTTAACCCCCACGAAATCCTTCCAGATATAAAGTCATTAAGCACCGAACAGACTCAAGGAATAATTGTTTGTATTGAATATAATGAGATCAGAATAGGAGAGATTCGGGGAATAGAATGTTATCATCATGGTGGTGTGATTTAAACCCAGCAGGCAACTAAGGATTACAGAGCTGCTCACTCACTCCTCCACCAGTGGGGTGGGGGGAGAGAAAAAGAAGGGTAAAAGAAAGAACATTTGTGTATTGAGATAAGAAAAAAATTACCAATTGATATAAAATAAA
>WBNH01010824.1:221272-275602 GCA_013401255.1 Urocolius indicus | reverse complement strand
GGGTCCAGCTTAAAATTGACTGGCCCTAACCCTGTCAGCTACAGGGGAAGCTTCTGGCAACTCTTCTTGTTTAAAGAAACCACCCCTTTAGCCTCTCTGCTACCGAAAAAACCTGGCCCAGGCAAAACCACTACAACATGACATGGAGCTGAGTCAAATTGGAGGCCTGTATCCAGTGGGGTTCCACAGGGGTCAGTTCAGGGGCCATTCTTAATATCTTCATCAACGACCTGGATGAGGGGACAGAGTGTACCCTCAGCAAGTTCCCTGATGACCCCAAACTGGGAGGACTGGCTGATTAACCAGAAGGCTGTGCTGCCATTCAACGGGATCTTGACCAGCTTGAGAGTTGGGCAGAGAGGAACCACATGAGGTTCAGCAAAGGCAAGTGCAGAGTGCTGCATTATTTTAAGATAATGCTCTTTAAAATATAACTGTAGCATATACAGATAACAGTTTTGTGGAGACTTGACTAAATATTTCCGTGTATTCCTGACTGATAATGAAATATGTCCTGAAACTCTTGAGTTTTTTGGCAAATGAGGAAAAGTGATTGAAAACTTTTGTAAGAGAATTTTCAAGATCAAATTATGCTTGACTTGCACTGTGCAATATATGAGCTGGGCAATTAGTTGGAAGAAAATATTAATTCACATTTTCCATTAATTCGTAGACAGACATGTCTCCAGAATTTAACATTAGCATTATCAACTGCAAATGATGCACAGTGAAAGTTCAAACCATTTGATTGGAGTACACTTTTAACATTTTTTTAAATGATCCTAAGGAAGTTTCACCCCCGTCTTGAAAATAATCAGGAAGATGAGGAATTATTCCCATTTCAACAGTGCAGCAATGAGTAACTCTGGGGGAGGCATGCACTTTCATGGATTGAGGCGTGAGAGAAACAAACATTCCCCTTTCAATAAAGTGTTTAATTGTTCTCTTCTTTCAGTTGAGAGGTAATGTGTTCTTGGCAGCTCACAGAGCCTTTGTTCTGACAAGACTCATCACTTCAGTGGGTGGGCTTGTAGGGTGTGGTTTCTCTAGGAGCTTAGGTTTTTCTGTCAGCATTAACTGAGATTGCCTTTAAATGAAGAAAAGTCATTAGCAGCCGTCCAGCCGTGGCATGAATTGGATCAACTTGTCGATCCACCTGGAAAGCAGGCACAGGACTGAGGTGTTTAGTGGGCAGCTCGCCCGTCAGGGTTGATGCAGGAGGGCGAGTGGCTTATAAAGCAGCAGCGTTTTCACGTGCAATTACATTTACATTATTTGTATATGTGACGTTAGGCATTAATCTGAGTGGTTTTAATTATTGGCTAGCTGCTGAAACTCAACATTTTCTGCCATATCAACAGCTTTACTGACCCCCGCCTACTCATGTAGCCGTTTGTTCCAGTATGTGAAAAATCCTCGTCTCCACAGGAAGGTGCCTATTGACCTGGTACTGGAGCATGCCCATTGCAGTTACAGCTACAATCCACGTAGAGACAAAATGCATGAAAAAAAATTGAAGAATAGCTAAATTTCAGCCTTTTGTGAATGCTTTCTCTGCTTTGCATGCCTTGTATCTTAGGTGGCCAGGTTCCAGGCAGTGTTCTATATCTGCCGGTCTGTGAGAAATACATTGGATGGGTGAATCTTTAGATACCAGAAATTGAGGTAAGCCTAGCTGTAATCCTCTAGGCAAAACTGAACTTCTTTGGAAGTGTATTTTACATGTATCACTTTTCATTTTTCACTTTTCCTTAAAGCTTGTCTGGCCCTTTCCCTAAGCAGGGAGGAGCTGCTTCCTCTTTCCATCCCCATTGCAGACCCCTGAAACTTTTCCACTGTCTGCCGCAGCTCACCACCCTGGTGTAGTGATTTGCTGTAAGGACTGGTGACCAGAGGTGTGTGTAGACTGCTGACCCTGAAGGGAAGTACCAGAAAGCTCTGGGAAAGCCTCTACAAAGCAACTGGAATGCCACATCACAGGGACTTGATTTGCTGTTATAAAAGTGTAAAAAGCAGGTTTTACAGTGCTCTCAATCTTCAGAGTTAGACATGGGGATGTGCATGAGCAAGGAGCACTCTACATTTGCATGCACAACTTCTGTGTCACCTGCTAGCATTAGCTGAGATTGCCTTTAAATGAAGGACAGTCATTAGCAGCCATCCAGCCATGGCTTGAATTGGATCAACTTGTTGATCCACCTGGAAAGCAGGCACAGGACAGAGGTTGTGTTTGTTGTCTTCATCTGGTATTTCCTTACCTGGCTGCAGATGTAAAAGAAAAGGCTCAATATAACACCATGTAATTAGTGTGGAAAGTCTGAAACAGAAAGTCACATCTGTGATTTTAATTCCAAGTGTGCAGTTCAGCAATGGCTTTAGGCAACCTAGAAGGCAAACTTTGTCTCTTACTGAAGGGCTAGATGTCTTCAGGCTCACAAATCTTAGTGTTGCTCTGCAAAGAAACAAATGACAGATTTAACCTCATCTATACCCAGACAGCAAATCAATGAAATAAAGTTTAGCACTCCACAATCTCTAGGGATTAAATAAAAAATAAATACAGGATCAAACTGCAAGTAAAGTCCCTGGCTCCTTGGTCCTCACATGTTCTGTTACTTAAAACATCAGGAATAGTGGTAGAGTATATCACAGGTCTCTAAGCATATTTACTGTAATATATAGCATTTGAAGAGAAAGAATGAGAGAATCCACTCTAAAGAAAGTCTGGACCTCAAATAATGAGTTATATTGTATTTTACAGCAGGTCATAGAATCATAGAGTCACAGAATGGTAGAGTTGGAAGGGACCTCTAAAGATCATCTAGTCCAACCTCCCTGCTCAAGCAACCACCTACATTAGGTCAGACAGGAACGCATCCAGAGGGCGTTTGAAGGAGACTCGTCCAGAGAAGGAGACTCCACACCCTCCTTGGGCAGCCTGGGACAGGGCTCCCTCACCCACAGTAAAGAAGTTTTTCCTTAAGAGGAACTTTTTGTGTTCCAGCTTTAGTCCATTACCCCTAGTCCAATCACTGGACACTACAGAAAACAGCGTTGCCCCATCCTCCTGACATACACCTTTTAAATACTTCTAAGTATGAATGAGGTTCCCCCTCACTCTTCTCCAGTCTGAACAGCCCCAGGTTCTGCAGCCTTTCCTTGTATGAAAGATGTGCCAGTCCCCTGATTGTGTTGGTGGCCCTGTGCTGGACTCTCTCCAGAAGTTCTCTGTCCCTCTTGAGCTGGGAAGCCCAGAACTGGACACAGGACTTCAGATGAGACCTCACCAAGGCAGAGTAGAGGGGGAGCAGAAGCTCCTTCAGCCTGCTGTCCACACTCCTCTTGGTGCATCCCAGGATGCCAGTGGCCTTTTTGGCCACGAGGGCACATTGCTGGCTCATGTTTATTGTCAACCAGAACTCCCAGGTCTCTCTCTGCAGAGCTACCCTCCAGCAGCTCCACTGCTCTCCAGCTGCTCTCTATAGCTCCAGTATGCAAAATCACAGGATCAGATGCCCTGTCAGCATATAGTATAAGATTTTTTTGCCTCTGATAGCTCACAGCACAGAGAGCTATGGCAGATAAAAGGGGCTGAAATCATGAGCACTAGCTGAAGGATGGAGTAGCTATAGTGCTGAAGGAGTAGTTTGTGGAGGGTATGGTGACAGCACAGCATCTACAGGATGAAATGGGATCTGAAGCTGCCCTAATGCCTGCTGCTGTCTTAATGCCAGCTGCTCTTAAACTACTAGGCAAACACACAGTTTCACAGTGGGGATATGTGAAGTGACTTTCTAGATTTAGATAATATATTCCTTTTCCTTAAGTTTTTGCACTGAATTACACTACCTAGAGCAGAAACTGGATTTAAGGCATGCAATGGAAACAATATGCTATGTATCTATAGAGTCTGTGAATTTTGTGTTTTGGGTGTCTTGTATCTGTGCAGGGAAACCAAACTGAGCCAATCTGACATGCTTCCTCTTATTTGTTGCTTAGTTTTCTACCTATAGCCAGAGTTGAAGTGTACAGTCAAGACTACGAAAGAAATATTTCTGCAGTGTCATGGTTTTTTTTGTGTTCTGAAGAGACGTGCATTTCTGCTTGAAGACAAGCTACTTCTGGTTTTGAAGGTGTTTTGAGGCTAAAGCTGCAGCAAAGGGCTGTGTCATGAAATCTAAGCTGGTTTTCCTTCCCAGAATATTCAGACATGCTAGATATCATATTCTGGTTGTGATAGTTATGAATCATGAGGAAATTTAAGTGAAAGCTTAAGAGTTTTTGAGTGTTCTTCGGTAACAGTTCTGCTGGTCCACTGAAAACTGATTTCAGAGTAGTGCTAGATCATGTACACAATCTGTAAAAGGTCTTGTTTGTGCTGAAACCACCTGTAGGATGCCCCGTTACAAAGATCTTCTTGATTCACGATTGTGTAATTTTACTTCTTTTTTTCATTCCTCCTTCCTTCTGCCCTGCTCACAAATGAGCACATTCCTATAGCACTTGGAAACACACATCTGTCAAGAGAGACTTGCTGCCTCTTCTCTTTGACAGTTCGATGTGATGATGTGCCAACCCTGGATAGCTTGCAGTGCTTCTAGACATTACCTCCCAGTGCTGTCGATCTCGCAATATTTATTAGCATTAAAATTTAATTTGAAAATATTTTGAAGTAATGACATGAGAGGGGGAGGAGGTTATAGGGCAATTGATTTATTTTCATTTTAATATGGCTGTGGCTGTTAAAGCTGTTTGCATTTGTCGTGGTGGGTTTTTTCCTAAGTATTTCTATTTAAAATCAGTGTTTGTTAAAATATACTTGTGTGCCTGGTCTAACTTTCATATTACATGTGAGAAAAAGCAAGAGAATGTATACAAGGGATGGTCTGTATGTTGTACGTTCTCTGCCTTACAGTTATTGCTTCCTGTAGAAAAAGGCTGTTTGGCTACAGCAGTGTTTTAATTTCATTTTTTAGTTTTCAGTTACACATTTCTGGAGTCTCTCTGACCACTGCTGTTACCTGGTGGCGCCAATATTTCATCAAGTTTAGACAAGCAGTCTACCTGGACTTAGGCCCAGAGGAGCTGCTGTAACTGATGAATATGATCCCCTCTGCCTGGGAATCCAAGACCTGTAGTAGCACGATTCCCAAGGGAATTGAAAGAAAACCGTGTTCAGGCCTTGCCTCTTACTTTTTAAATTGTCTTTGTTATCTTCACATACTATCAACTTGTACTGATGGGTAGTGTACGTCATCATGAGTAAAGTCTGATATTAGTTTGTTGATAATTAGGAGAAAAGATTCTTAAACTGAGACTAAAAACCAAATCAGCAAAGAACAAGAACACAGACAGCGAGAAGTTAGTCTGGCATCTCTTTGTTGCTGTTTGCAAATAAAGTGACAAACAAAAAGTGACAAAAAGTGTTGCAGCACTAGTGTTAGCATGTTGGGATTCTTGTCTTACTACATTATAATTTTTATGCTTCTAGGGTTTAGTGGGTACAACTGCATGTTTTAATTTTGTTCTTGCATGTTTCTCTTTAATCCATTTCATTCTGTTGCAAAAGCTGCATTGTGAAAACACTGTGTATTAATTTAATGCAGAACATTGTCATAGTGGATATTTTTATTTAGAAAATGTTTTTAGAACTTTTTAATGGGAGCGTTCAATGCAATCCAATTTAAGTGCATTTCCTGTATGTTTTATTTTTAATCTGCTCTTATATGCCTTTATTTTGATTAGGAGTTGTAAATTTCACTTTTTTTTCTTAGAAAAACATGGAGTTGGCAATCAGACACAATCCCACTTTAAAGCAGTGAAATAATTATCTTTGAATTCTTCTAAGTGTGGAGAACATGTAGTTTTTGCTTAATGTTCAAGAGCTGTTTCTCTGTGTTGTTTTGGATTGTGTGACCTTGTTAGATTTTTCTGTTGTAAGTTTAAAAAATTAAAATGGGGAAGAGTAATTAAAAGCTGCTTCTTTCTTCCTATTCTAGATTTTATATCCAGGACAACTGGATATGCAGGAAAAACATGTTAATTAGTCTTTTAGCTACACATGTTTTTGCTGTTGTTCATTTTTCTTTTACTGCTCATGTTTACCTAAGTAAATGGTAAACCATCACTTGCAGAGAGACCTTTTTCCTTGATGTCTTACGAAAAAGTGTGGGAAAAAATTGCGTTCAACTATTTTTTTGTTGTTTTCTATTATTTTAATATTTTGTCTGACCTATTTATTTTTCTAAACATGACCTGTTTACCCTGGGAGGAACTACAGTAGCTGGAGAAATTGTAAAGCTCAGGGTTTGTGAATGTGAAGATTGAACACACAAGCATTCTCAGATTTACTTATGTAAGTTTAGTGACTAATAAACATCTGAAGTAAAAAACCTCAATTATTCTTCTTCTCTGTGTAACAGAATATAAAGTCTTCTGTAGCACAGGACGGGTATTGCATTACAGTTGACATCTTCTAGGCTTCTTCTCTGCTCCAGGTTTGACATTCCTGGTATTTCTGAGTTCAATTTTTTTTTTTAAGCATGAAAAAAAGAATCCTACCAGATATTTTTAAACCTCAAAAAGGTAAAAGTATAATCGTGATATAATCACATTATGATTTCTTTTTCCCCAGCAAGGGAAAGAGTGACTGTTCTTGACAGACAAAGTTCATTCCAAGTCTTTGGTAGTTAGAGAATGCCTAAGGAGTGAAGCTGAAGTTGTTTTCTTACATCATGGCAGTACTTAGAGGCCACAGGCTTCAGGTTTCTGTTGTCTGAATTGTAGGAATCTCCTGCCTCAGAGGCTGTGCAGCAGGTTGTGAAATAAGTAAGGGAGAGACACAGAGGCTTTTGCCAGCTCAAAGGCTTTCTCAGCTCAGTGTTTGGTGGCAAATCAGTTTGAGAACCTATGTTGTGAGTCTCACCTTGGTGAGTGGGCAAATTTCCCACATCCTAAGGTCAGTGGTCCTGGTGGGAACTAGCGGTCCTTTGGGAACTCACCTGCTGCGGAAATGAGAGGTTCTTGTGCTACTCTGCCACCATCCTTCTAACAGTAAGACAAGTTGTCCTACATCTGTGTGGCTGAAGAGAAGGTGTGATCTCAACACAGAGTGGGGCTCAATCAGGTTCTTTGTGGGACTAGGAGCCAGGAGCTAGGAATTTTGAAGCTAGTGGTGTGCATGGCCCTGCATAAGCCAAGACACTGTGTCTTTCTCCACCTACAATGCAGATATTTATCTACCTTGCAGGTGCGTTGGCTGGGATTAATGAGTTGTTTGTAAAGCACTTCGAAGATGAAAAGCACTATAAAAATGCTAAGTATTATTATGTATGAGCTCTTGAGTACATAATGGCTGTTTGCCTGACAGTATTTAAAGCAATTTGTTACACACTAAGTATGAAAGGCACTGTATGAAGTCAAGTTGTAGTTTCCATTTAAGAAAAGTCACTTATATTTTGTGTTCAGCACTTCAGGTCACACTACTGGTCTTTGGTGTTATATGGAGTGAACATAATGCTCTAGAAGATTTTTTGGAAGGAACCATTTCAAAACTCTTAACACCAAGTTGTTGTTGTTATAATAAGGGTTTGTTCTTGTTCAGTCACTTCTTAACCTCTTTAGGTGTCTTGGGGTTTGTTTGCCAAATACCCAGGTCTTCTACCTTTTTCTGTTTTGCCAAATGATTCAGTTGTCCTTTCTCAGGTGTCCATCTGAACTGCTGTAACTTCAGTCTCCCTGACCTTTCCATCTCTCTGTGCAGTGGTCACCAAAGCTCCTGTTCATACAACTTCTTTTCAGTAGCTCTTGCCATGTTGCACAGGTTTCATTAGCCATTTGTCCATGCCCCTCACTCTGGTTATTTCTGCACCTAGGCTTCCCATGCACTCCCACCCTGAGGAGTCTCTCAACCCGGGCACTTGCTGCTGGCCAGTGCTGATGGTATGATGCTCTTCAGGATGCTTCTCCAATCAATGTCAGAGTGAACTGCTTGTCAGATAGGCAAAACATCTACAGAAGAGACAATGCTGCTGTGTGTTTGAGAGCAGACCTCCCTGATCGTGACCTGTTGCTTTACTGACCTTCAGTATTTTTGAGCGTGGGTTTTTCTAAGTGTCCTGCAGTAGTGATGTGGACTCTCGTGTAAGGAGCTGAGACACATTGACCATTAAATTGCTTTCAAAAAAGGGGGGAAAAAAAAGTAATTTCACAGTCTTTGCATGTGACCATCAAATTCCCAGGCTTTCTCAAATCACAAGTTGAAAACAACTGAGTCTTGTTTATCTTGTATCAGTGCCATGCGGTCTGTCCAGCTTTGATAGTAACGGCCCCAAGCTTGGTTTACTGCATTGGGTTAGAGATGTGAAAGAAACAAATGCCTCATCGTAAACGGATTCACACTCATTTATAACTTATTAAGTGCAGGCCCCTTCACTTTATAAGGTGTGTCACATAACCTGAATAGTGCATGTTTTAATTGTAGGAGTAAAATGTGGGAGGGTAGGCATGTAAATTCATAGACCACAGAATAAGATCTTGTAGTTCATTGGATGCAATTCAGGCAAGAAAATAATTATGTGGCTGTATTTTGTATGACAAAAAGTGTCAGAATTCTCTATATTGTATTAGTTGGTGCATTATCTTGTTTTGTTTTTAAAAGGATCTGAAAGAAACCACTTCAGCTAGTATTTATAAGCTGAATGGTTTATTGGCAAAGGGCTTTATCCATATGATAACTGGCTGTTCCATAGAGGAAGTTGCTACAGACATTCCTGGACAAGGGAAGTTTGAATTATTGTGTTTTAAATTCCTTTAAGATAGCTTCTGTTTAAAAAACATTCAAAAACAATCTGGAAATGTTTTATGACATATCAACAAAGTTTAGGAAGTTTGTTTGTTTATTTTGTTAAATGACTTATCCCCCAGGGAGTTCTCCCTTCAGAGCCGTCATCCTTTCCAAATCAGTAGATGTCTTTCCCCATACTTCTTAATTTCTGAACATAGAGGAAAATGTTGGAAACCAAGTGTTCAACAAACTGCCCTGCTGCATGGAAGCCTTAGAAAAGGGGAATAAAGGGCTCTTCAGAGCTCCTCAGAGGTCTTTTGGCAGGCGTACTTGGTACTGTGCAGCCTGAGAAAACTTTCATGAGTGGTTTTGAAAGTCGCACTGTTCTCTTTTGAGTTTAGATTATAAATAACCAGACACTCTATCCAGCTGTATAAAGTGTACAACTTTCACATTTTAAATATGTTTACTGTCAAGTATTTATAGTTAAAATACTCATTTAAAGCTGTGTTTCAGTTTTGGGTCAAGCTCATTTGAAGGACTATTGCAGTAATGAACACAATCTCTACCTTAAAACTTACGGCTCTTAAAACTTATGGTTCTCTAGAAGAACATGTAGACTTCTCAGATTATCTGTTTCATGTTCAGTTTTACAAAAATTAGGTCTTATGTATTTTTTGAATTATGAAAGTCAACAGACTTTATGTGACATTGCAGGAACATGGCCAAGAAATTGTTTCTCCCATAAATTGCAGTTATTTGGTCTCATATTTTCTGTTAGACATATGTGGACAGAGTTGGAAAAAAGCAACTATGAGCTCCTAACTGCCTTCCACAAGTTGTAAAAATGAGGTGCCTTCTTTAATAGATAGTCACTGCAGATCTGCTTGTGTGCTGCCTTGTTTCGTAACTCTCAAATATGCTTCTAAACTCTAGATCTAGAGTTGCTGAGTTGAGGTCCTTCTCCACTGGATAAAGTGGATAGTCATGTTGCAAAGACATCCTGGTTTGACACTGAGATGAGATGTTGTCCAGAGTGGTTTGTGCAGGTCTGCAAATGGAATTACAGTCTTCCATCATGGATAGTAGGATAGAGCAACCCAAAGGCTGCAGGAAAAAGTGGATGTTTCTAAAACATGCTTGATAAAGACAATTTTGGGTCTGTTTTGTCCAAATAACCCTTTTTTAAAAACTATTTCACAAAATCAACCGTAGAATAAGGTAGCTGGTAGACAAACTTGAGCAGCTTTTGCTGCAACAGTATCCCCAGCTGTGGGAACCAGCTGAAGGTTGCAAAGACAGATGGAGGTTCAGACAGCGAAAAGGGTGGCTGAGGCAAAGGCACTGGTTCACTCCTGTCCCCTTTGGTGCAACAAGTGATGATGATGGACTACCAAAGGCTGCCTCGTGAGCAGGCACAGCAGAGATGCAGGCACATCACTTCTGCTGACTGTGCTGTTAAAGGGGAAGCAGACACATCAGAATAGACTTTGCTGTAGCCATTTGCTCAGTGAATGCAAACTGGGAGCCCTGATGTTTATAAAGTTGTGGCCAGGGCCATAAAATTCAAATTCACGGTCACATCACTTTGCAATGTGCTTTGTGGATAGGTTGTAATGGGCTTCATGTTTTTTGTTATTAAAATACGCAGCAGAACCCTTAGTGCATAAATGACTGAATCTGCTGATTTGGGAATGACTTGAGAGTCAAAGAGAGTTGAGACCTCCTCCTGTACATGTCTCAGCTATGATTTTGTCCATACACATGACTGTTGATATCATCTTTCGTGTATTTTAGCTCTAAAACTTCTCATTCAGAATTCATCCAAGCATTGGATCAAAGTCTTCCAAGAGACAGAGGATATGAAGTCAAACACAGAAGGTGCTTGGTTCTGTGGCTGGGCTTCTGCAGAAAGTTGCAGGAGCACCAGCACTTTCTCCAGTTGAGCTTTTTATACTCTTTTTCTCCAGCTCTATTTTAGAATTCTCAAAAAATATGCATCATGAATCACATCTGCATAGTGTTTTAAGGAACAGGTTCACTGGCCTGAATTTTTAATTATAAAAGTAGTGCCTTTGCAGCTGAAATCACCAGTGAAACTGAGACATCAATGATTTCCCATGCAGATCTACAGGTTTAGCAAAGCACTGTCAAGATGGGTCTGCACTGTCATCAGATTTACCAGGGGCTTCCAGGATCACTGGATCACTGGCCTTCCTTAACAGCATTGATGTGTGCTTCTTGCCACGTTTTACACTAGCCTATTTTTTAATTTGTTTTTTTGGTCCTCCCCATGAGGAATTCGATATGTGCCTGTGTATTGTGTGACACACAGACTTTTCTTCCAGTCATGGTAGATTTTACTTAGAAGTAAAAATCAATATCTCAAACTGGATAAGAAGCCTTTGCAAATTTTTTTCGGTTTATACAACTAGTATCTTTACAAATTTTATCTCTTGTGTCAGTTATAGCTCCAGAACTCTTTGTATCTAACCAAAGCAGCAAGTAAATTAAATACTTAACAGTTCTGGTTGAAACTTCCTCACTTGCAAGCAGCTGGCTCCTTTCAGAACAACTGAGAGATCCATCTGTGGGCTCAGGTTAGTGGCCACATCTGTTTCTCCAGTAAGCAATACTATCACAACATTGTGTATTTAAACTACAAACATGTAATAACAACAGCAACAACAACAAAAGAAGTGGAGTTTTGACAAATTGTGCATAGCAATCTGAAAGTTTTGAGTTGAGTCTGGAAATTAGTAAGTGCTTAAGTGGGATGTTCCCATTGAGGATGTCATGAGTTACTGCCCAACTTTGCAGACAAGGTAGCTAAGCCTGCTCTTGACAAGTGCCTGTTGTATTTAGCTGGCACGTTAGATTATCTTCATCTTGTGGAAAGCAAAACATTTATTGCTCCTTATAGATTTACTATTTGTGCCGAAAAAGAGCTGTATAAACACTTCTCAGTCTAGAAAAAGCAGTTGGAAACCTCATTTCTTGTGAAGACCTTTTTCTTACTCTTTGTGTCTTAGAAAGTCAGGCATGGAGTTGTCCAATAAACTCTACGAAGTGAGCAAATAGCCTGGTGAAGATAGAAGTTAAGCCTTCTATATTTTTTTAAAGTTGAACTGTGTAGGAAGTGGCTGTCATGGGCCTTGCCATACCCATCCTTGACGCACTGTGTGCAGTAGGGAGGTATTACGTGGGTGACTGATACCTGTAAAGTGTGCGTTAGGACAAGTGACTGAGAGCAACGTCAAGATTTGCAGGTGAGAGGGACTATCTAAAGTACAACTAGACTGCTTGATCCTCTCTCTAGGAATTAAGCAGCTGCTGTAATATATGATTTACTGTCTTTGCTTCAACGAGATTAGTGTTACTTGAAGTTCCTCCAGGAAGTCTCTCGTAGAGGTAGCATCATGGCATTTGTGGTAGCAGAGAAACCCAAGGGTCCTTCCTTACCTCTCTGGGCTCCCAGCTAGCTCTAGGGATGCAAATGTGATGTTTTCTCACTGGAAAGCAAAGGGCTAGATGGGCAGGGCTGAAGCCAGTCTGAAAGATATGCTTTAGAAACTCACAGATGTTGAATGTCAACTTTCTTAACTCCTCCTCATTACATGGGGCAGGACACGGGGGAAACAAGTATTCCAGATACTGACCTGCACGTGGGTTGTGACACCATGAAGTGTACTGACCTCTCCTCACCTAGAAAAGGTCACAGTGAAGACTGAACCTTAGTTGTCATAGTGGTGGTTATTCTTTAATTTACTCTAAGTCAGCCAGCAGATCAGTGCCTATGGATGCCTTAAGCTCTTTGCACTTGATGGCTACTGCACCCAATTAAGGTGCCTTCTGTACCCAGCTGTTTGTTAGGAACTGGTGAAACACCTGATCAGGGCATGAAGACCCTTGAAGTCTGAATAGTTTGAAACCTCCTACTTTGCCACGTGTTGGTTAGTTCACTTTAAAAGACAAAGATCAGTTCCTAACCCTCCTTCATTTATATCCATGATTGAAGAGGAAGCATGGCAAAGACTGTTAGAGAAAGGCAATGGCCAACGCCTAAGCCATATTATTGGTTTTCATATTTCAAAATCAGTAATTTGGGATTGTGTTGGCAAGTGAGTGGCCAGTATGCCTTCTGGAGAGGATATGTGTGCTCTATCACTGATATCTATTTAGCAAAAAAACAGCTACTTTCAACGGTAACCAAAAGCAGTTTCAGGGATTTAGGTTTGCTACTAAAAAATAAACTGAACTATTGATGACAGTGTGTCTAAATAAGGATAGATGCAGAGAGCAGTCACTGGTTAAAGTGGTGGTTAACCACTAATTGCTGGATGTCCAAGCAGCAATAAGAGGAGGTGAGGAGTCCTACCATGTGCTTTCCCATTGCCTCGCAGCAATGCATCTTGTCTCCAAGAAGCTTGGGCACCTCCTGTATTGTCTGTCAGGATCAGCCCCACGATATGAACAGCACGGGGTTTCCCAGGCAAGCTCTGCCAGCCCCATTACACCATGATATAATAAAAGATGTCATCTCTGCCTGTATAGATTTTTTTTGTCACAGCAGTACTTTTTGCATTTGAAGCAATCTTGATCACTTTTTTTTTTTTAGCTCTTAAGAATATATTTCTTGAATAAATTAGTCCACATGTTTGGTACCTGATCATCTCGTTACTTTCTGTCTGTTTTGTACTTGTGTTCTTTCCCTTTAGCATTTATTAGTACAGCTTCCCTTTCCACAGAAGCGCTATGTTGTTAATAAACTACCATGTTATTTGCGGTATACCAGGTACAATATGGGCTGTCACTGATGGTTACATGGTTTGAGAATAGAGCCCTTAATTTTAATGTGTTTTATAAACAATTGGCAATAAGTGGCCTGATCCTGTCTCCTTTTAGTTTGGTGTGAGTTTTCCAATAGGCCTATTTACACAAGAGCGGCCCGGCTGCCAGAGCAGCGTCAGCGGGCAGCACGCCTCTGCATTGAGCACAGTTGCACGTCCCCGTGCCAAGAACGGATTTTGCCGATTCAGATGTGTTCAGTTTGTCAACACAGAGCTCCCATTGAACTTTGTGGGACAAGAATCATTCTTGGCAGGGGGCCGTGGGCAGCCCAGGGAGCAGTGCCCGCTGCCAGCACCGCAGGGCCAGAGGAGCAGCGCCCAGCCGGGGCTCCCCACCTTGCCAGGCGCCCATCTCCTGTAGCATGTCTTTGCTGTTGTTGGACTAGTGGAAAGACTCGGTGATAAAAACAGATTTCCTAGGTTAGTTTTCAAGGCACTCTTTTTTTTTTTTTGTGGCTGTCTGGATGATTAATGTGAATAGGAAAATACTGTTGACCCATTTAAATCATGTTAGACGACATCCATTGCTCATCTGCATAATGAACAACACACTGAACATTACAGTCTAAGTATGAGAGCCAGTGAACTACAAAAATAATATTTTACTCATTTAGACTATGAAGTAAAATATAGGACATTAGTACTAATCATAGTATTAAATTTTAAGCCATGCAAATTGTAATTGTCAGTGAAAAAGAGCTATAAGTTTAAAAGGCTATTAGCATTTCAGCTTTAACAGTTAATTTGAGGGGTTTTTTTTTCTAGACTGCAGCTTAGAAAATTCTATCTGTAAAACATCTAATAGTAAGTGCAGGAGCATTTGCTTTATATCATTGTTTCATTTCAGTTGTCAAAGAAATAATAGGAATATTAATTTGTAGCATTAAAATGTATTAACATTTTATACTACAGAGAGTAAACTCCAGTCTTTGCGTGGATGAAATAAAATCTGAAAAGAAAATTATTAGTAACCAAGAGATTAAATAATTTCAAGCATTTAAGTACCAAAGCAAAAACTGAAGCCTTTAAAAATATTGATTTCATCAAATAGAAATATAATTTTCAGCATTTTAAACTAAATACAAATTTCAAAGTACTGAATTTAGACTGTCAGGTTTCTATGGTTACCTACCTTTCCAGCAGTTTGGTACGATGTGTAAATGGGCCTGTGAGTCACTTGTAATTATTTGTTTTTTGTTTGTTATAGTTGTAATTCTGTGTTCAGTTTGACTCTAATATAGTTCACACCACATGCTTTGGTTTATGTATGATCGACAGTGATTGAGCATTTCTTATGGAGTGCTTGGTTTTTTTTGTCTTAAGTGATGTATGTTGGTACTTCTGAAAATGTAAACAACTTCTTCCTGTATCACTGTTTGATAAACAGAGATGTTTATGATAAGAAAGAGGTCTTTGTAAATGTTAAGCAAGGAGATAAGTGAAAGGTATTTTTAAAAAATTAATTAAAATCACTCCTAAACATTATATCATACTCTTCGAAATTCCATCCATAATCCTATCATTATAATTCATTCAGTGACCCAAATGCCATATATTTATGAATAAGCTTCTAAGTTATGCATTAATAGCTCATACTAATGACTGACAGGTTTAAAAATAAATGGTTT
The DNA here is from genome assembly GCA_013401255.1 of Urocolius indicus. Classification (NCBI taxonomy): domain Eukaryota; kingdom Metazoa; phylum Chordata; class Aves; order Coliiformes; family Coliidae; genus Urocolius; species Urocolius indicus. The sequence goes on along the minus strand of WBNH01010824.1, from coordinate 260,339 downwards.
AATCAGGATGCTGCAAGTTATCTGCACAAGCTCTTGATTGGAACGTCTTCCTTGCACAGAGCATCTTCTTGAAAGAGAAAATGGGAGTCTATTTCCACCACCACCACTACAGCAGTTTAGTGAAAACAGCTGTAAACTCTTACACTTCTCTGCTGATGTATTTTGAAGTCTGGGTTACAGGATGTAATACCCCAGCCTTACACTCTTCACTCCAGCAAAGGACACAGCCATGTTTTCTCAGTAAGGACTCACTGTCCTAATGTAACTTGTGTATTCATGTGAAAACGGCACAATACAAGTAATGAACAACATTTAATGCAAGACAAGAAACAATGCTAGGAATGGACCAAGGGAATGGTAATCTTAATTTATTGAGGTGTTCATCCCAAAATTGCTAGCAGTGTACACTTTAAAAAAAAAACGGAGATAAAACTGGCTTACAATTCAGAAATCATCTTGTATCCTTAGAGATTCAGCTGCAGGTGTATTGAAAATAATTACTGCAATAGGTCTTAGATTTTGTGCAGGAAAAAGACTTCTGACTGACTATTCTCTTCCTGTGTCTCAAGCTACACAGAAAATCCTGATACAATGTTCAGGAGCACTTTTAAATTTTCTATGCAAAGATTACTTTAATTTCAGCAGCCTTACTCACCCATTGAAAGGGTTTCTGTGTGGAACGGGTGGTTTTTTTGCAGTGATTCAAATGTAGATTTTTTTCCATTTCAGGGGGAAATTTAAGAGGTTAAACTAGGATTTATTTTTAACATTTAATACCATACCGGGCGTGTATAAAGGACATAAACATGCCAGTTGAAAAACAGTTGTTTCACAGAGCACCTGAAAAGATTTTATCCCAGTAGGATTCAATGAATGTTAAAGCTGTGGGTGGGTGCTTATAAACAACAAGATTTGGTATTGTGCATGTGTGTAAGGACTATTTGAATAGCTTATTATTTTAAATCTGAAACAACTGACATTTTTTTAACTGAGCAACTTGTTCCAAGAGTTGCTACTTCCCTACAAAATCAAAATAATGAATACAATAACCATCTTTCAAGTGAAAGTAATTTTTCTGATCTTTTAAATGACCTAAAAATAGAGAGAAAATGATTGAAAGATGCAGACTTCAGTAGATATGTTTCTTGTTCCAATTTATTCACTTATGATAAATTAATTTACTCAATACAGGAATGCAGTAACAGAAGAGGCATGTTTCTCCTGGTAGTCACAGAAGTTGAAACTTGCCAGATGCTGTGATCTGGAGCCTAAATTCCCCTGATAGCAGCTGTGTGTGAAACTCTCAATATCACTTTGCCCAGCTTTTGTACCTTACTTGTTTAATTTTGCTGTGATACTTCTTCAGGCAACACTTTCTTTTTCTATTTGTGTTAATCTACTGGAGAGAGAAAATGTAGAAATAACCCCGAGATGGAAGGTTGTATTGGAGAACTGCAATGCTCTGTTCCCAAAGTTAAGCCTGTACAGCTCAGTCCCCTTTTCTATAATAGACAATTAATTCCCTTTGGTATAGGAATGAGTATCATTCAGATATAGTTAGATTATACACTATATTTTTTAAATCCTGTAATAAACAGGGAAAATGCTCTTTAATGGTACCAGAATCTCACTCAGTCAATTAATTTATTTGTTATGCTGGCTTGGTATGCGTCTGTTTGTGTGTGTAGATGTATACATAACTGCTCAATTAGTCCAAGGGTTTTTTTAAGGACATAAAATTAATTTTTCCTTTTCTTCTTGTTTGTTAAAGTTTCACTGTGAGTTGCTGCTGATAAAAAGTGGCACCAAGCCAGTTTCCTGAAGGAGCTATGGGGAGGGTCATGGCTTGTCATGACCTGGGCACCATTACTTGAATGTTGTTATTATTGGGATGAAGTACCCTTAGGCTGTCATCCTTCCTGTAAATAGAAGAGGTTCTGATTCTCTGTGCTTTCCCAGTTTACCAACTTGTAGAACAGCTATGTTACTAGCCCTAAGTTTGACTGAATTAGAAGAACAGCACTATTCCAGGAAGCACTGATTTACCATTTTAGTATGCTGGTCTAGACTAAGTCATAATGGGTAAAGCCAAACAAGAATGTATTTCCATATAGTTAAAAACTCATTTGTATAGACTTACAACAAACAAATTGCCTGATTCTGCTCTCCGTGAAGTAAGGGCAAAATTGTAATTAACATGGAGCTGGTCCTGAGGGCCCAACTTGACCCTTTTTGGTGTCATGGAAGAGTCCCAGTGGTGTCGGTGGAGAGGCTGACTGCTCCCTTGGAGTCAGTCGGTGTTTGACCATTGCTTTGCTTTATTGCCTCTTAGGAGAGTAATGAGAACAGCAATTCTGTTAATGCCTTTAGTAACTAAACAACTGCTGTCATTGATTTCAATAATTAAATAAAACAACGCCAATTAGAATACAATGTTTGCAAGATACTGGCCTGTGTTTCGGTTTATGAGCATACAGCCACAAGCATGCTGTTTTTGAGGTTTTCACCACTATGTTGCTGTTGTGACTGAAACCACAGCTCTCTTGGTGAAGATTTCATTTCCCCAATCAGAATGTTAAAAACACAGTGTTTTTACCCTTTCATTCTTATTTTCCCCTCATGACAGCTGTGGCTGCATCCTGTTTACAAATTGCTGCTAGTCACATTTCAGTGGTCCTTGTGGGCTTTGCTTTCCCCTAATACAAGCAATTAGGAGGAAAGATTTCTCACAAGCATGGACTTGCTCTTCTCCTTGTAATGACATAGTCCTGCAATCCAGGAAACAGTGCTGCATGGTGTCCATGTCCATGATTTCCTGATGTGGGAAAAACGTGTAGAAAGCATCTGGAGAGGAGGAGACCCCCTTTACCAGCTTGTTTCCTGTAAGCGAAATTGGAAGACCTTGTCTGTGCAAATAGATTTCAAAATAGAGTCTGCCCTTTGACTGTCTCCATAATTACACAGCGCTCTCTGTATTTTATTTGGCTGCCAGAGCAGTTAACCCCTGGAAGTAAGGGGCTGATGATGGCGTGACCAGCACGGGTATGCAGACATGACCATGTGAATACACTCTTGTTTGCAGAAGCCTGTCGTTAAGACCTCGTTACAATATACTTTTACCAACTTTAAAAATTATTATGTGTTGGGTTATGTTGATTAAGATATGTTATATCCTTAATGTATAGAAAACACAGAGCTATTAGTTGCAAAAAAAGAAAAAAAAAAAAGAAAAAAAAAGTTCTTTCTTGGCTTTGATGTAATCAACATCTGTCAACAGAATGAATTTGCTTTTGTTTAATTTCAGGGGCTCTTGTCCTTCTACTTTGCCCAATCAGTTTCAACTTCTGCCTGAGGCATTTCCCTATGTTGTTCTTCCCCCCGCCCCACTCTTTTTCTCTCTCTTTCTTTTTTTTTTTTTTTTTTTACCAAATGCACAGGTTATTGCCTGTGAAATGTGAGCTGCTCTTCTGCTACACAGGTTACACAGAGTTGGAGAGAAGCTTTAATCTTTCCCATCCTATTTTTTTGAAAACTCAGATGTGCCTTTGCAACATGGGGATTGCAAAGTCAGTGTTTTATTAGACAGTTAGAATTACTAGTTAAGATCTTTCAAACCACAGCCATCATTTCAGGTTGAAAAATGGGAACTTTTTTTAACAGTGAAAAATCTACATATTCTTTTCTAGTTGCATTGTTTGGTTTCCACATCATAACCCATAACGATTTTTAATACATCACTTTAAACCTTATTCTTCTGAAGTTTCAGCAAAATGAATATTTGCACAAGAAGCAAACTTATGATATAGTATTAGAATGACTTGACAAGCCAAATTAAAGATCTGTAGTGTTTTACTCACAAATGTGTATATATTAAGAAAATTTTAACAAAAAATCCCATATCTTGAAAAGAGTTATCAGAACAATGGTTTTGATGTTGTGAATTGCTTATATATATTAAGTCAGATTTACTTTATCAAGAGCAAGTTGATTTTATTTCCTGAATGGGTTGGATGCAATTTTTGTGATCCTAAGTAATTTTGGTACTCTGCTTCTGTTGACACTATGACTAAATTATTTTAGAATATGTTGATTTTATTTCTTGGCTCTTTTAAGGTATACTCTTGTCTTTATTTTAGCTTAGAACTGTCACAAAGTTTATGCTTTAGTAGTGTTTTTGCTAATTGCTTGGAAATGTGAAGTCTTTGATAAATAAATACACACCAAAAAAAAGCTGGTAGCAATCACATTTGATGAATCATGAAGATGAGCAGGTTTTTTTGCCTTGCTACCCCATACCTCATTCATTGAAAACATAGCTGCGAAATTGCTGTAACTGTTAAACAAGAGGCATTAGAAAAGCGCTAATGTGAGAGTTCATTTCCAACATCTCCCTTTAAAAATACTTCTTGACCAGAGGAAAATCACATTTAAATTACTAAAATCAACTTAATTAAGGGTCATTAATAGAGATACACATAAAAAAACTCTCTACTCTGTGAGTGAAATGGGAGCATTTCATTATATAGTGTAGCATGCATGAACAGATAACAATTAAAATAGACCTAGAGTAAAAGGCTAATAAATATAGGGCACATTGTGCTGCAAAATCAGTCACTTAAAATGCTCCCACCCATCATCATACTTGAATTCTGTATTCAGTCCCTTTGGTTGAGTCATTTAAAAGAAAAAGAAAATGTAATTTCCACACAAGATAAATTCATCTGGTAATTTACAGAAGATCACAGAGCATATTTATATTATTAATACAAATTAACGTCTGGAAGGTATGCTGAGGAATCCAGCGGCTCCAGCAGGACAGGGGTGCATACAGATTGCACAGTGTGAGTCACTGTTGAGTCAGAGGAGTAGTTCTCTGTAATTTTCTGTGCTTGGTACATAATATCTGCTGATGTGATTCAGTAACAGTGGTAGTAATTCTCCCTATTTCAGCAGTAAATACTCCGTTACTTGTGGCAAGTGACGTAGCCTTGTTGTTGTGAGAGAGAAGAAATATGTAAAGGGTCAACATCCTGGCTGTGGTGGTGTGTTACCAGGCTACCTGGCTTCAAACTGGGCTCTTCCCAATGGCTGCAGTATTTGCTCGAAGCTGCATAGATCCTGCATTTATGAATTATCTTACAATAATTAATATATACAGAAAGCTTAACAAAAATTATGTGCTTGAGCGCCAGTGTTGCAGAAATAAATAAGGCACCGAGAAAAGCTTTGATAGGTGTAAGGGATGGGGAGGAGGGAGTATCTGAGCCAGACTTGGAGAATACAGCCAGTTGTTCCTGTCTCCAGTGATTGATGATGTTGCTATATCGAATTAGCTGTGAATATGGGAGCTTATAAAAAAAGGAGCTGTAGAGGCATTAGGAAGGCCTTCTTAAGGAAGGAAGTGTGTGGATAGAATCCAGATTTTCATTATAAAACAGTAACTTCATTATATTTTAATGCCATTTTATTTCATTTTAGTTTTACTTCATAGGAGAATGTTTTCCGCTGCAATTTTTTATATTTCAAATAAAAGTTTATCTGTCCTGTGTTTGTAATTCTTGTGATGTGTTTTAGCAGCCATATTATACTGTGGTGTTATTTATTTGGTTGTCGTATTTCACCTGTTCAAGTAGTAGATATTTTTGTATGTGTCTGGTTTATAATGAGTAGTTAGTAGAATAACAACAGATTACAGTACCTTATTATCCTGTTATCTTGTGACAACACACTGTATCTTTAGGAGAATAGAGGTAAAAAAAATATTTCAAATAAAAAGATATCCCTTCTGAATGTGGGATAATCAATGGGCATGAATACAAACTGGTTTAATGTATTTCAGAGTGTGCCTTTGGGATATTTTGAGTTGTTGGACAATTTACAAGCACACTTGCACCTTTTCTTCTTCAATTAAACTTGTACACGGTAGACAAGGTGCCCAGGCAGCATGCCATGCATCAAGGAGACCATTTGAAATACAGATTCATATATTTATGTGCAGGTGGACTTCAGCTGACCATATCGGTGAGTGTGGGTTTTCAGTATGGTTATAATCCCTTCAACTGTGGAAAGAATAAGGAAATTCCACTTCACTCTGTAAAAGTTGCCTTAGCTTACGCTGGCAGACTGATTGCTACTTCTGACACACCAAAAGTTGCTGCCTCAAGCAGATCCTGTGCTTCTAGTTTCCAGAAATGGATGCAAACCAACCAGGGAGTTTGTAGGATGTTTTGGGCTCTTTGGATGCACTTAGTTGTTGCATAGATTAAATGGACCAGATATATATTGTTTTTTAATTGGACAATGATTTTTTTTTCTTGTGAAGGATACAAAGAAAGCAGATGATTATGTTGTTGATGAAACCATAATGAAAACACCACAAAGCTAATCCATTCCTCTGTTAATTGGGCAGTTCCACTTCCATGAAGACTCTCTGTTCCCTTTAGAAACTGGCAACTTCCATTGCAGTACAGAGATTATACTGAGAGCCTGATCTGAGCCTCACTGTCCAGCTCTGCCTTGTTACTTATCAACGTTTTTAAAAAAAACAGTACAAATTTTCTTGAATTGAGTAAAAGTTGCTACAGCTCTTCCAGTGTTGGTAACTAACTGATCAGTGTGCAAAGGGACAGTCAGGAACACTACTAAAGCAGACACCGTGCCAACTATGTCATCCATTCCTGAGTTTGGAGCTCAAAAAAAGTGCATAACTCAATTCTCCTGTACATCTTGTAATGCTGTATAAAGTTGGTCTTTGAAGCTGAGCGTGCATGTGGAAGGATAATTTCTGCATCTGGACATGATAAATGTATTCAGAGGGAGGGAAGGAAGGAAGGAAGGAAGGAAGGAGAAAATAAAAGTATACAAGATATGGAAGAAACTCTACTTAAAAAATCCATTTTACATAGTTAGAAAATATGCAGCAGATTAATTTCTCAGCATCTGTGATATTAAAATGTTTACTTACTTTTCTTTAAATGAAAACACTTCCTTTTTTATAAAGAGCAATTACTGTACAGGTTACTTGCCACAAAAGATTGCTCTTGCATTTGAATATATATGACATTTTTCAGAAGCAGATTAACTATTATGTGAAACTTATGTTTAAAAAAAACAGTCTTTGTTTAGATTGTGGAATGTTTGAGTAATAGAAATATGCACTGTGTGTAACTGTAGTTTAATTGTGCAGTGTCAATAATTCTTCTGAATGCAGTATAGTTCCCAGGTTTGATGCTAGCATCATGTTTTGTGATGATTTATTTTGGTTTTGGTATCTCTGTCAACCTCAACGCCCTTTGTTTTTTTAATCCTTTTCTGAGGGGGGCAAAATGTGTCAATAGCTGACAACTAAGTCTGAGCAATGAATACCATGGTGAATTGTCATCTCAAATTCCCATGTGAATTAAATGGAAACCTGATTCAAATATTACAAGTCAATTACAAGTTTTAATCCCTTCAGTTGCCTTTGGTCAAGATTAAAGATATCTCTTGATATTTGTTCTATTGCTCTGCTCAGCAGGAGAAATTGAACCCCATTCCTTATGTCTTGGTGTAAATAACAATGGCAACATTAACTTGGTTATGCTCAAGTCTGTGACCAATTCTGCAAAAACACAGCTCAAAATATTATCTGAAACCAACATTAAATAATTGTTTTCTTGCCGTTGCTCCTTATTCACCGTTTCACTAAGCCCTGAAGAGTGCAGCCTCTATCCCTGCAAGGGATTAGCAGCATTGCTCCTGGCTGTAAACTTTGGGGAATTTACCCATGCTACTTTTTAATGCATTGAACCAAAAAACAGATCTGTTATTTTATAAAGCTTTGAAGTATTGTCTGGGGTTCTCACTGCTTCTTGCTATTAATGTTTTCTTTAACAGTACGATATTTGAACAGCTTGAACTACTCTTGACTACCACATGAGTTCTGTGGTTTGTTTTATGTGAAAACTTTTTGCATATTTTCCATTTTTTAATGTGGTAGTAGGTAAAAATGTTAACCATTTTTAACTTGTCTGTTAACAGGTTCTGTGACTGGCTGCCACGTAATCTTTTCTTCATGCAATCGTATCTACCTCCACAGGCAGTCAAGCAATCAACAGCGAAGATGCTTCTTTTTTCAGGGACAAAGAAATACTGCTTATAGTATAGTTTGGCCAGCCACGGTTTCTCCGGCTCACCCAGTTCCTAAGGTACTGCAATTTCTATTATCTAATCTGTTCTTCAGTCAATATAGAGTTTGACTGCAGGTGCGATCAAGTGTATTCATTTTCTGACAGCTGGGGGTTTGGATCATCATCCTGTTGCTTAGTCTAGTATTTGAAATAGGAGCACTAGTGGGAGAAGTTTTCAGCTGCCTCCCATGTTAAACACAGTGAGGTATCTAGTTATTGGGGAATTTAAAACTGGGACTTGTTCCGTTATTGTAGTATAAACGTGGAATATTATAATAATCTGTCAACACAACACTTCTGTGTCCAGATTCTCTTTTTGGACAATTATTGACAGTTCTACCAAAAGTCAGTAGGAATCATTCATGATCATCTGAGTCCTTTTCTGTATAAATCTCTAGCAAGCTAATAATTAAAATGTTTATATTTTACTGAAGGTTTTGTTAATTGTTTTTGTCAGATTTAGGAAGAGAATGTACAATACTTGCTGGTAGCTGACCTGCAATCCCACTACATGTTCTGAACTCCTTATTTTGCTGTGCCTGAGTGTCTTTGGTTCTTTTTCTTGCAACATACACTTTTATTTTTCATCATATTTTTATTTGCTTTAGAGCCAGGAAGAACTTTTTCATACAATTTTAACATGTGTTCCATTTCTGGTTTCCTTTGGTTTTTTTCTTGAATTACACCACACAAATTAACTATTTAGTATCTTTCCTTTAGGCAAAAGGAAACCAAAGTACCCTTTCTAAACAGTGCTTATCAAGATATGTGTCAGTAAAAAAAAATTATTTTTCATTTTATTGTAGATTTCTTATGCAAATTATAGAGTATTTCCATGGACCAGAAATGCTAAAGAGTTTTTAGATAGGAGAGCAGATGAGGATGCTGGTTGTAGGGCTCTTACACCCTCTTGAGAGGGTGTGGAAGCTCTGTGTGCAAGTAGAACGTAGGGTTACATGCTTTATACATTTTCAAAAGTTAAAAACTGTAGAACTTACAAACCTTTTTTGTCTGTATTTAGATGCTTCTTTTAGGATAAAGAGGAAGAAATATATTGTCATACTGAGAAATTGTCTTCACAGATCAGAGTTCTCAGATTATCTAAAAGTCAGTCCAGTTCTTCAATTCTGAAAACTTGAGGGCAAAGTTATTACTTTATACAAAGTATGCCAAAAATCGTATTGTAATTACTTGATTTTTTTCAATATGTTGGTGGGAAACTGTATACATAAACATTTGTATGTGCACTGCTCTGGGCTCCACCTATAAGAGGTGCAGCAGAGTCGGGTCCTAGCAGTTACTAGGTGAGTGTCCTCCAAGAGGAAAGCAAAGGTGCTGCTGTGTATGGAGTTGCTTATTCAACAAATTATGGTGTTTTTTTCTAAATTAAGTCCCAAACTTCTGCAATAGTATGTTGTTAGGGTTGACGTGCAATTAATTTGAACAAAATGTAAATCTGAAATTCTGTTGTCATAAATCCACTAAAGGTAGTTTCACTTTTTATCAGAGTAGAAATTAAATACCCACAGAAGTAACAATAGTGTTTGTATTTAAAACCCTGGTAGAGCTAATTGGTTGCCCCAGTCTTCTTTACTCCTACACCCTGCTGTTGTATGGTATTGCTGTGTACAGCCCAAGTGCTCACTTTGTTTTCTGCCTGCCAGCTTGATTATGTATTTTGTGAAGTTAGTTCAAAACTTGCACTGTGGCCAAGGTGGCAGAGAACAAGCCTGGCCGTGCTGGGCAAAGGAACATTTCCCCAGCCAGTGAAACAACCCAGGATCTTCCTAAAAAACAATGCATTTCCATCTTTCTGCAAGAGTTGTTATTAGTTTGTGGTGTTTATATACATGTCATTGAATTGTTGTGATTTTTTTTTAAATGTGAAGTGAAATTTCATCTCTATACAAGGGCTGAGAACTTTATGAGTGGGGAAAAAGAAGGTTTCTTACACTTTTCTTGACACCATGAATTGGGATACCCTTGCATAGTGTTTAGATGGACAAAACTGGGCATAGCACATGAACTAGATTAATAAGTAAAAATTTTAATTTAGAAGTACTTTAAGTCCCATGATTCTTAGTCAAAAAGTAATCTCATGGAAGTTAACAGGAGTTTTGTCTGAAAGAGAAACTATTAAGTATTTAATCAGTTTTATTTTCAACCCTAATTCTGTCTGTTTGTCCGATCAGTTCCAGTGTTTAGATGCCTTCTGTAGAAAGTGTGTTCCTTTGCAAAGAAAAATGAGGAGTTTTTAAGTCTGTTTCACACAGTTTCACAACTTGTGACTGTCTGTGCTGGAAGTCAGCTGCAGTATCTGAGGTTTCAGCACTGGAAGACTAAGAGACTGTATAAGTCTGTAGTAACAGGCAATGTTAAGTTCAAAAGGGCAGTGGAAGAAATACTGAGGCAGCCTTGAGGGTTTGCCCTGATGGCTTAGGAAGGTCGATACTACGACAGAAAGGGCAAGCTGCCATGAAGCAGGAGGCAGTATCTGAGAAAATGATCCCATTGTCATGCTCAGTTTTCTGATCTTCATTTTCAATCCTTTTTCTCCAAGCACATAAAGAAGCCAGACTATGTGACGACAGGCATTGTACCAGACTGGGGAGACGACATAGAAATTAAGAATGAAGATCAGATTCAAGGGCTTCGTCAAGCTTGTCGATTGGCCCGTCATGTTCTGCTTCTGGCTGGAAAGGGCTTAAAGGTAACAGTTACAGAAGTCCCAGAAGAGCTTTGATGTCTTATGCTTTCACTTATTGGATTTTTTCCTACTTTAAAAACAAAACAAAACAAAAAAACCCAAAAAACAACAAAAAATCTTTCTCTTAATGTGCATCCAACTTTAAATTAGATCCTGAAAGAAGAGGGATTTATTTGCTTTTGATTTAGTCCATGATAATCCTGTTTAATTATTTCTGTATTTTGGACTTATGGAGTACTTAACAGTGAGTTGCTCAGGTGTAATGTCTCTCTCTCTGTAGTCTCCCTCTGTTTGGGTTGTGACAAATCAGTTATGCGAGTTCCTCATAAGGCCTGTGCTACATTTTTTTTCCTTTCATTTCATGGCCCATCTTCCTCATTCGTTGTGCTTTCCCACTCTGCATGTATGCAAGTCTGAATGTGGAGCTGAGCTGCCTCCTCCATTCCCATCCATCCTTCAGCCCCTTGCTGTCCTACAGGGTCCATCACCATTCATAGAGCTGCCATTGGAAAAAACAGCTGCCAAACTCCTCACAAATTTCTAGAGGGCATTGTTAATAAAGCATCATGGTTTCCAGAAATGTTCCTGCAGTATGCTTTTTGGGATGCCTCCCAAGTTAAAATGTACTGGGAGGAGCCTACTAACAGGTTTTGCAGATGAAGGAGTGGGTTTTTTTTTAGTCTTGTCTTGGTGTTTCATGTAATAGCATACTGGATAGGATAAAATGGGTTGAGTACCTATGAGATTCAGAGATAAATGAGGACTGTAGGCCAATGCCAATGCCAGACTTAAAAGGGTAAAAAAATTATCAGTTTCTTTCAGCTATCATCACGTTTTCCCAGAGGTTTAATTCTTGGAGCTGGGATAGCCAATAACAAAACTACCTAAAGCTTTAATCTTACATAGGCTTATGCATGTGTAACTTCTTTATGTGCAGCTATTTCTCAGTGTAGTAAAACTTACTTATGTAAAGTTAAGGGCACATACACGTTTCTGAAGGATCACAGTGCAATGTGGGGCTTGAACGAGAGCAGTTTTTCAGTAATACTCTTTGTTGTCATGTGTAAAATACCTATTGATGCAGCATGGTGTAGCTTACGATGCAACTCATAGTATGTGCCAAATCATACATAATAGCAAAATACTGCACACACATAATGAACATTTTGGAACAGGGAGGTGTATAAGGTACAAATTACGTGACTGGGAACTGTGGACTGGGAGGGAGGCGCCATTTGCATTTGCCAGTGCTGAAACTGCTGCCCAGGTCAGCTGCAGGCAGGTGGTGAGCTCTGTTTTGCACCAGCTAGTCAGTGTTTGGCCAAGATTCCCCTGACTGGGAGGATGTTCCAAAACTCTCCTTCAGTGACAGAGAGCGTCTTATGCTTTCCAGCCTGATGCTGTGCATGACCACTTTATACCCATTTGTTCTTGTGCCAACACCGCTCTTTAATTTAAACAGCTTCCTGCCTTTCCTTGAGCCTGTCCCCTTCACCAGTAATAGAGCTATTACAGCTTTCAATGTGCTAGACTAAACAAAGCAAGCTCTTTTAGGCTGTTCTCATAAGGTAAATTCTGCATTCCTATTTTATCTGAAGAGCCCCATCCCTCCACCTGTTCCTGTTGTCTTGCTGAACGCACCTTGCCCACAGCCCTCCAAACCAGCTCTTGCCTGTGCTTTAGCTAATGGAAGTAACATCCCCCACTAATAACAAAGGTGCATTATAATGCATGGATGCAGAGAGACAAAGTTTGGGCTGAAGATAGTTTTGATATTACCATTTACTGCCTGTGGGACTTGAAAATACAATATGGTATTATATATGATAGCATTTCCTGGGTTTGAATTAAAGATTTGGGAATAAAGCAGCAAAATCTATGACATGGATGTATTTTGTTAGATACCATCAGATTTCCCCATCAAAAATAAGGGCTGAGGTTTGCATTAGGTGCCTCCCCAAACTTGCCCAGCTAGGAAAACCTCTAAAAGTAAAGCAGAGACTGTTAAAAGCAGAACTTTTCACGATGCGTAAGCTTGCCATGCAGAGAGCACAGATCTGTCAGCTAAGTGTGCAAATCATCTTGAATTCCTTGAGCAGAGCAGTGGCAGACAGCATCCAATCTGATACAGAGTGGTTCGGTTTGTCTATGGGCTGAAGACGATGGATGAATGAGCAAAGGCAGGAGCATCAAATCTGTATTTATCCAGAACCAATGGCTGCAGAATCCAGTACAGAGAGTGCACGGGGACTGCGATTTGTATCCCAGCGCAGAGGCTGCCGCAGCTACTGCATATCAGGGGCATTGCATAGTAACCCCAAATCCTTATTTTGAATGGGTTCATCCCTCCTCATCTGCCCAACCACTTTTTCGTGCGGAACAAAGTGCAAGCTGAGCAAGTAGACCTGGTTTTATCCTCAGTACTGCACAAGTGCACTCTGCTGTATTCGCGGTATGTGATCACTGAATATTTCAATGTATGGATAAGTATGCCTCCTGCACCAGAGCCTGCCTATATTCCACATGCTACTAAAAATTTCTCCAAAATTACAGCTACTGTAGTGTATGTGTACGAAGTATGATTTTCGAAGGCTCAAAGCTCATTTAAATCAAAATCAATTTGCAAAGGAACCCTCAAAGGCACTTATTCTCAATGAGGGAGGTTTTGCTACCAAATTTCAGATTTCAGCTATAACCATTCCAGAGACAGAGTCAATCCAAAAGAAAAGCGAGAAGAATGTTATTTTCAGCATGTGCATTTTCCACTCCATGGATACTCAGAAAATGGGTAGATGATTTATGAGAGGGGTTTTTTTTAATATATAAAATTGTGAGAAAAAGATGAATCTAGAACGTCAAGCATTAAAATGAAGATTTCTAAAAATTATGGATAAGCATTTGTAAATTCACCGTGATCATCCCAGCTATGACAACTTTAAGCAAAATGTCCTCAAGGTATGAAGACAAATATTTAAATCTTTTCTAAAATTAAAGAGTACTCAGAAAATAATTTCATAAAATGTACAAATACATTATGATAAATGTACTGACCAGTTGCAAAGATTAAGATCCTATTTTTTTTTTTCCAAATCAAAAGGGAAAGTAATGTTGTGCTTTAAAGGACTGAAGGCATTGAAACCAGATATTGCTCTAGCAGCTACTGAAACAAGATGCCATGGAAAATTGGTGTCTTTGAGAAAGCAAATGTGGAAAAAAAAAGAACGGAAAGGAAATAGATAGTATTTTAGGTTTTCTAGGAACCTTTGAGTGCTCGTTTCTACTGCATGCTTTATTTAAAACCTTTTTCTCTTAAAAAAAGTCCAATATATCAGTAAGGTGTATGAGACAGTTTAGTGTTTTGTATCAAAGCAGTGTATTTGAAACATCCAAGATTTTATTGAAGCGCTTGGCTGCAATCACATTCAGTAAATATGAGAAACTGTCTTTGCTTTTTTAACAGGATGTTATGTTTGATATTTTAGGTTGGCATGACAACTGAAGAAATAGATTGCATTGTTCATCATGAAATAATCAGACAGAATGCCTATCCATCACCTCTGGGCTATGGAGGTTTTCCAAAATCTGTTTGCACTTCTGTAAACAACGTGGTATGTCATGGTATTCCTGACAGGTATTTCCCCAATAATATACATTTTACCCTGGGAATTAAGATGTTAAACTGAAATTAATAAAATGTGTTTAATATTGAGCATACTTCAGCTTAACTAAATGCCATATATAAATGTATTGCAGATACATATCTCGTTACCACATGATGCTGATAGATGGTATAGAAATGTACATGAAATAGACAAAAAAATATTATCCTGTTTGGCCAGACACTTAAAAAAAATAGCATAATGCCTTTAGAGTTTAGTGTGTGGAAGAAAAACCCACTACAGTCTGTTGGTTTTTTTTTTTTTCCTCCAGCAAAATAAGTATAGGGTAAGGAATAAATATATTTCAATTTATGTGGGGTGGGTTTTTTTTATTTGCAATACATTCAGCTACTCACGAAGTAAAATATGAACCCTAGTGAGAGAAAAAGAATAAATATAATGGTAGATTTTTCAGGTGTTGATATGTTTTTCTGGTAGTTGCTTTTCATTATTTTGTATTCAGCTCCAGTTGTTCTCTAAGTCATGAGAGCTGAACATTAAAAATGGTTATTCTGTTTGTCTCTGCCTGCCTCCATCACAAAAATATCTACCCCCTGATTTTTTATGTATGTGTCATTAGGTGTTTATTCTTATATTCCCTTTGTTGAGAACTGTCTGTCACCGTTTTTTTTTTTTTCCCTGTTTGTGTTTCAGTCGACCTCTTCAGGATGGAGATATTATCAACATTGATGTCACGGTGAGTAATTCATATAAAAAATAGTCTTTGATCAACTTTAGAATCACTAGTAGCAACAGGAAGAATAGTGGATTGGAGATGGGGGATGCACAGATGGATGTGCTGTTTACTTCTGAGCCAAGGCACAAGCAGCTGGTTTCCTTTTTTGTTTTTAACTGTGTGTTTATTCCAGCTAGACCCAGGCCTGACTTGAATTTAGGACTGGAATCAGATGCACTGAGATCAATGTTGGCCTAAGTGAAATGTCAACCCAATCCTGCTATGTGTCATGTTTTTGAGAAGGTGTAATTGTTATTGATCCACTGTGTAGTTAATGCAGAGCACCACAGTACTGGGCAGCAGCTGAAGATAGATATGTATGAGATGAGCTAACACGAAGAAAGCCAGCATTTTTCCTTCACTCTGCCAAGATTGATCTTCCTCTTCCTGCTGATTTTGAGTGGGGCCTGTCATTATCTTACTCTGTCATTAGAGGCTACATTGGCCTGTGTATGTCAGTCTATTTGGACAGCAACTCTTTTACTAGCAGTGTTCTCTACATTTATTAAAATCCCCGAAGGTAGTGTTGTGTTCCATTTCTGGTATAAAAGCCCTGAACCTTTTGCGCAGAAACAGAAATAACGTGATATAACTGTGACTTAATATTTCCAGGGAATGGTCAATTACAGCTATTTAAATAAACACTGGCTGGATTTTCTTAGGAGCAAGAAATGACAGAAACTAGAAACCTAATTCTCATTTCATTTATGAAAAGAAAAATTATTCATCTCTTGCAGAAGCTTTTTTCTTTTTACTGTGCATGTTTTTATTTTCCCAAAGTAATGTTTATTTTTAATAGGAACACGAATGTCTTTTGAATCCCACCATTGTTTTGCAGTAAAATGTCACAAAGGAGTAACATCTCATCAAAACAATCTATTTTAAACATTAAAGAAACTCTTGGTAACTTGATAGTATTTTCCATGGGCCTAAATTTCATACTGGCAGAAGCAAAGAAATCTCCAGCAGACCTACCTCTGTGCATGAGATTCAAGCTTTCTAAAATATTTTTCCTATTAAAATTAGGGTCAGTGACCTTTTTCCCATGGTATACTCACATGTGATCCAGAACTGGGTTGGGTATGGTTTGGTTGATTTTTAGTTTTCCTAAATTCTTCCCTATCTCCATATTTACTAACTGTAGAACTCTGACTGTCAGGTTTACACAGTGCAATCTATCATTTTTTTAAGTATATTTTTGGCCTACATTTTTGCTTTGGTGAACTGATATAGCTTTGCTGTTTTATTAGACTAAATCAGTTTGCAACAGCTGAGGACTGAACATCTGGTTTCTTTGTATTTCATTAAGGTTCTTTTGTTTGTTTGTTTGCTTGTCTGTCAGGATAATGATGTCTTAGATTTAAAAAATGAAAAATGTAGATTCATATCACAGATACTTTCTGTGACAAACTATATGAAACATTTTTATGCTAATGTGATGTGCATATCTTGTCCACTCTGCTTTACAAATAATGTCTGATTAAATGTTGCTGGTGGTTTTGAAGACCTATTTTATTTATTTTCTGTTTAGCCTCATAAGATAAAATAAATCTTGAAGTTTCTGTGAATGTGAAGATTCCTGCAAGGATGGGAATTGCTGGTTGTCTTTGCAAGGTTTCTTTATCACTTAAAGCTGAACTGTGCCATGTTAGATAATTGCTCAGATCCAAAATAGCTGAGGAAAAAATACTACTTTTCAGTGTTCCTAACTGATCTTCTAGCTTTTTTTTAATGAGCAAAACTGGGATGTTTCACAAGTGGAGAGAATAAAAATCAAAGTAAATATTGCATAGATTCTATAAAATGATTAAATAATATTCTGGTTATTAAGTGTAAACATGCCATGTACAAATTATTTGTAGGAAAAAAACCACCATTTTTGTACAAATAAGATGGTAGAATTTCATTGTTTAAATACAAATTTTAATGGCTTGAGTCATGTAACCTTTAAGATGTATTTTAGTGTAGAAACTGTAGCATTTTATGTCACTGCATCCTCAGCATAGTACAGTTTTCAGCCTGCTGTCACCGGGTTAAGATTTCTTACAACTTGATTCTTTCATTAACTTTTAAGGAATTTGTGTGTTACACTTGCTGTGGTTGTAGCTTATTAACATCAAAAATATGTGATTGCACTTGATGGGCTGCAGTAAATGTTACTATGAATGCTTTAAATCTGTATTTGCTTTCCCAGGATGATGGTGTTTTTTGCCGGGTTTTTGAGTGTTGTACTTGCTATACATTTAAATATGAACTAACTAGATTGAAACCTGCCCAATGGGCATTACTGTTAAAAAAAACCAACAACAACAACAACAAGAAAAATAAGGAAAAAAGATTTAGTGGCAGTCTGGACTGACAGAGGAAAGTGTAGGGCAAGGGATTGCAGCTGCTCTGCGCCACAGTGGTGGCAACACAGTTGGGCCCTTGCCCTCTTTAAACACCCCTGTCTCTTAACTGCCTGTGTTTTCTTCACATCTCAGCCCAAACACAAACCTGGCCTTGGGAGAAACTGTTGGTAGCAAAACTTCTTCTTTTTTTTTTTTTTTTTTTGGTTTGGAATTGAGCAGAAAGAATGTGAGTCTCTCACAAATAGCTCACCAGTGGCAAAAGTTCAGTGCTTTGAGCTTGGTGAGTTATTAGTCCTAGAAGGATAGTTGCCTACTGTTGTAGAAAATCAAAACTGCTCACCATTATAATTTGTCTTTCTGTAGGGAAATTTAGCTTGATCTTACAATTATCTGCCTGCCTACTATACTGCAGAGCTGCAAACCCCATTTTAATGGCGTGTTGCAGAGTTCCAGAGTGCATGTCAGGGTTTCCCATGCCCAGCAGAGAATTTTTACAGAGCTGAGGTTTCAAACCTATGAAATGTTAAAAAACAAAATGACACCATACCCCAATACATAATTAATTCAACATTAGGCTGTGTTTCCAGCACATGAAACTTTGTGGTGCCAGAATCGTGCATTTATCGTTGCAAAAATTCATGTCTAGAAATGAGAAGTAAACTTCTTTTTTAATACAATACTGTAGTTTTAAAAATCCAATTAAAAAGAAAGTGCAAGGAATAGGGGTAGATTTGGCCCCTGCTTTCTGTGGGGCTGCTTCAGAGTGTTGGTAGCAGGGTACACCTCTCCCCTGGCTGTGCGCAGCATCACCTCAGAACCCCACTGGGGCACGGTAGCTGCGGAGGTGTGGCTACAGTACCGGCACACGACACTCTGCTCCTGTGGGGTGCAAGCCAGCAGGTCCTTGGCCTCATAGCAGGTGGCCAGGGTGCACGGGCACCTGATGGCCTCCAAGGCCCCCTTCACATGCCTCTGCACAGCCCCCACCCATCTCCTCACACACAGCCCCGTTGGCGTCATGCCCTGGAGCTGAGCAATGTGATCGTCTGGTGCACTGCTGGGCAATGATGCACAACTTCTGCTTTTCTTGAATTTTTAATTGGCAATGCTTACGCACCTTGTAATCTTTCCTGCTTTTTTTTTTCCTCTCTCTGCAATATTTCACTTTCCTGGTCTCATTCTCACAAACACAGCTTACCCGTGGTCTCTCTGTTGCAATATATAGCTGGTTCCTAGAAAGAATGGATTTAATTAGGGAGATGATCTGTTTCTGGATGCAAAATGAGAAAATGTCTTTACATTTCTGCATATGTTTAGGTGTATTACAATGACTACCATGGTGACACTTCTGAAACCTTTTTGGTGGGCAATGTGGATAAATCTGGTCAAAAGTTAGTGGAGGTTGCCAGGAAATGTAGAGATGAAGCAATTGCAGCTTGCAGACCAGGGGCTCCCTTCTCTGTAATTGGAAACACAATCAGGTAAGCCTTATATTGACAAGTAAAGGGAGGGCTGGCAAGTGGGACAAAGGTTATTGGTGGTTTGGTATAAAGCTGATGACATGTTTTATGATTCAAAACCATCATTTCAGTCTGATATCAGTATGTGAACTGCCAAGCTATAATGTTGTTCCTTGGGTAAGAGATGTTGGGGGTTTTTTTAAGTGAATTACAGTACGGTCTGCAAAGATAACTGTAGAAAGAATCAAAGATATTTGTAATGTAGATTTAAATTAACAGGTAATGTGCAGTGGGGTTTTGTTTATTTTTTTTATTTGTGTGTGAAGCTCCACCATATCTGTCTAAAAATGTAAGAAGGTTAGAAACCAGCATTTTTATGATATAGCAGTAACAAATGTTAGAAAGGAATTAGTCAACATAAATAAGTCTCTTTGTTTATCAAGTACAAAAATATTCCACTTGAGAGCTTCTGATATTACAAGGACCGATGCATGCTAACGTCACAGAGGAAAAAAAGCTTTTGAGATTTTTTTTCCCTATTTTGCATCTTTTGTAGCTTTCATGTAAATGCAGTCATGGCTCTTCTTCTGGTGGTGGTTTTGAATAAAAGTACGACTTAGTTTTTTGAAAGTACCTATGGATTATTTTAAGATGTTTGTCAAAAAAAAAAAAAAAAAAACAGACATATATCATATACATTTCATTAAGCAATACTTCTCTGGGCTATTAATGGTCCCAACACGCTGTTGAATACATTCTGATTACTTTAAAGCTGCAAGTCTTAGTCACCTTGAAAGGATGCTGCTTTTTTTTTTCTTTGTAAATCTTCAAATACTTTAAGGAAAAAGGAGAACGGCAAAATATCAGTTAGATGTATTTATAGCTTTAAAAATATTGTAACAGGGTCTGAATCAAACTTTAGTAAAACCTCTTTGGGTTATATCTGAGAAGCTTTTATTGAAGACTTTGTATAAAATTGTGTTTTTGACAGTTTTAAATTATAGGCTAACTAGCCTGGAGAAAAAGGATAGTGTCTTTCTGTTCTTTCATAGGAAATGTTGAATCAGACCCCTACTGGGAAAAGAAATTTAATGCATATCTCACTATCTTACTGTCCATGAATATAATAGAAGTGAATTCAAAATGTAGTTTTATTTTTTGCAAATGGGATGAGTCGATAGATGCACCTCATATTTTTGAACACCTAGGGTTCAACAAATTTACTGGTGGTGCTCTTGCATTTTAACAAAATTTATTCTTGAGTAGAAGGGGGCACAGAACACTGGATTCTTATTCAAGCATTCTATCGAGCTCTGCATTCATGGCTGTGTCTAAAGGGCATGTCAGCCTTTGATTCTCTCTGAGAGGTAATTATCCTTTTCCTGTCACGGAACAACAAATGATAGCTAACTACAGAGGCACATTTGCAGTAGTCACATTCATCAACTGCAGAAAAAAAATTCAATTTAATTGTGCAACACAGCTGCACATAGGCTTTTTGAGCATTTCTGTTGTTCTCCCTGTCTTGCTATTCCTCCCTCCAGATCTATTTTTTAAACTTTTTTTTCTGGTTATTTTTTTCCCCCTTTTTGTCTCTTCTTCCATTTTTACTCTCTGTACTTTCTTGTTAAAGTAATTTTCCTTTGTGGCTCTCATTCTTTTTTCCCCATTGAAGGCTATGAATGTAGAAAATTATCACAATTACTCATATAATTGAGCCTCTTTGTAGCAAGTGCAACTCCAGTAGCCTTTCTCCATCATGAAAATGGTTTCATTATAGGGTTTTTCATATTCTCTGACACCATCTACACAGAGGAACAGGCGTGCAGATGAGATGTACTAGGAACAGGGTAGATCAGTAAGGTCACAGTAGGAATAATTAGCTCTGCTATGGAAAGAGCATCTAGGCCTTTTACTGCTACATAAATGTACTGTCCGTGGCTTTTAGTCACAAAAAAACTTACTAACAAATGGAGCTCCCGCCTACTACTTTGAAAAAAAGATTTGTATCAACACTACAATTTTCCATCATTAAGACTAATAACACAGAGCCTAGTATACATCAAGGGGAATAAAAAGAAAAATCTCACATTCAAGTGGCGGCTGGGTGCTGACCTTTGTTCCCTTTTTTTGTGTTCAACTTAACTCTTTACAAAAAAGAGCCACACGCCACACCAACATGCAGGTGAACTCCAGCTAGTGCTAGCAAAGCATGGCATTCAATTGGAAAATCTGATAAATCTCCATGCAGGATAATGCATTTCATTACAGATTCACTACATTAATTCTAGCTGTATTAAAAAAAAAAAACCAAAAAAAAACAAAAAACACACACAAAAAAGTAAGAAGCAGCAGCAGAAGGGGACTGAATGTGACATTGGATTTTTGCTGTGTTGGTACGGAGGTCAGTTTACTTGCAAAGTGTAAATATATAGTCAGCGCCCTCTTTGAAAAGCAGATTAATCAACGCTAGTAGCTGTTCAAAACTGCGTATGAAATAGCAGGTCATTAACTTTATTCTTGAAGATTTTTATCGTGTTGACGATTTAAATGTGCTGATTTGTTTAGAACTACTTTAACACTGCCTCTGCTGAAAGATCACCTCGGCTCAGTGAAGCCCTGTGTTTCTGCTTATTCGTCGTTCAACATTTGCATGCAGACAGGCATATATAATACATGCATGAAAACCTTGGGTTTCGGGAGAGTTAAGATATCCTAAGTGCCCGCGAACAAGCACCAACAAGCTGAACGCATTTAGGCCCATCAGAACGGAAATACGCATTTCATCAGTATTTCTGTGACAGTGTTCAAGTGATATGCAGAATGTATCTTACACACAGTCAGTCAGAATATTTCCTTCCTACAATAGTTTGGAGAGTAATTGTATTGCAGAGGTAAGTTTGTAATCACTAATGATTAGTGTTTGCTATAGAAGCCCAGTAGCTAACACTGGGTGTATTTCATGGATAGCGGTTCCTTTTCCTGTCAGCTACAAGTCGCAAATAAAAGATCGCATGGATTTGTGAGTTACTGTGCTTAAAAAAATGGGAATATTTTCTAACCTGTTCTCATTGAAGGTGGTGGCAAAACTGTCAGTCGGCTCCAGTAGAAACAGAATTGGGCCCTGTGTTCCATTTTCTTCTACGATTTCTGACACTTCTCTCTCAGACGGAAACCTAGTTTGAAATCCACTTTTTAGGCACTGAGTTTAGGGACGTGGAAGTGTTGTGAGTGGAGAGAGCTAAAAACCGTAAACGTGATACTGTTAAATAAACCCATTTCTAACTCCTAGGAAAAAACAGTAGTGGTGAAAGTATTAATAAATGGTTTAAAATGTTTAACTCATAAGTATATGTTTTGATATTAATTTAGAACAATACAAAGCACATTTTTTTTTAAATCTGTTTCTATCAGATTATGCACATTTAAACAATAAGTGGCTCAGGCAAAATAAGTCATTTTAATGTCATCGGTGATAGATTTTCCTTGACAGCTACTGTAAATTACAATTACACTGCTTCTCTCTGCACTTGAAAGTAAGCATTGCAATAAATTATCTTTTATTTCAATCCATCATGTCTGCTTTCAGAAACAGAGAACCTCAAATAAAAGTTCAGCACTATTGTAAGAAAAATACAGTAATTTATGTTCCAGTTTGAAACTAAAATGTACCTTTCTTTCAAAAAACAATTGTTGGCTTTCAGGAATATTACTAATTATACCTCAACATTTATTGTCATTGTAGGGAATCCCTGAACTTGTGCATTCCCTCAGTCTAGGATTACTATTTAAGAGAAAATATACTTTCAGATTTCCCCAGTGGAATTTTGTAATTTCTCAAATTAGATAATATGCTACTATTCAAAATAGATATTTTTATCACGAGCAAATATCACTTAGGCCGTTCAGTGGAGATTTTGCTAACAGTATCTCTAAGGAAAACATGATTACTTCTAATTTTAAGAAATATATATTATTCATTCAGGTCTTTAGATAAGAGAATAATTACCATAGATCTGTTCTCTCTTTCAGTGTTTCCCAAGTGTGTTCACTGCCCAGGAGTGTAAGACAGATTTATTTGGGTACTTAGGCCATTCCTGTCATGCTGCTCTGCAAGACTGTTGATAAAGTTCCATCCCTGGGGAGAGACAGTGGCACTGCGGGAGAAGCATCCCTAGCTGGGAATCTGTTCAGTGGGATGCTCAGCCTGGGTAGCAAAGCAGTCTGTGCCATCTTGTCTGATCAGCCAAATTCTACCCTTGTGCCACCAGAGAGAGCCCAGAGAAGCAGTTACTATCAATGCTGAAAATGAGATTTGTTTCACCTTGTCTCTTCAGTGAGGGCTTAGAATACTGAATCAGACATGCCTTGAGGAAAAAGTGGCAAAATTTGTAAAAACAAACAAAACAAAACAAGTGGGGGTAGGGGGTGATGGTCCCCACAACACTAAGACTGAATGGATGGTTATTCCTCCATAGCTGAAATGCCTGTTATCCCATAGATGCTCATAGTGGCTATCTGCACAGAGACAGACTCCTAAGGAAATTCTTTCAACCTGGTTTTCAGCATCTTATCAGGGGAGATTTATCACCCAAGTGCTCCTTTGAGGGGAGTATCAGGGAGATCTTTGTAGAGAGTCAGTCCTGCCTGTTGCTGCCTTGTGGCTATTTCCCTGTTGGGCTGCTGGCAGGAGGGCAATGTGTGTCTCTACATTCATCCCTCCTTCTGGAGAATTTGCTATTGTCTGGCAGCGTGGGAAGAGGATGCTTGGGAAGGAACTGACTCCCAGCTTCCCTGTTTCTGCCCGCTCTCAGAAGCATCATGCCACCATACGAGAGGCTCTGCCTATGGGTTTAGGTGAACAACTTGGCTTTACCGGTGGCTGCTGCCGCTCCACGCAAGCGACAGACACTTTGCCTAGCTTTGCCATCAGCAAAAGAGGAGCAGCACTGTAGGTACTCTTGACTTAAAGCCACTGGGCTGGAACACATGGCAGCAAAACATAAAATCAAGTACTGAGATCATTAAATGATTATGCTTTTAATCCTGCCCAGATCACCTCTGCCCAAGCATGCAACATGGCTCAAAGAATAAAACGTGTGATGAAAAATGTGGTCGATGGATATTTTTAACAATTATTATTCTGAAGAACCCTTTTTTTCCCCCTTAGTGCTGTGAGTATGGTGTGGCTGTGCTGCCCCAGCTCTGGTGGTGATTGGCCCCAGGGAACTGCCAGACTGGCATATCCATCCAGGACTGCAGCTCTCCTTTCCCACGGTGGGTGCCAGGCAGACCAGCTCGGCCATGCCACTCCTGTCTCCTGCCTTCACTGCTCTCCTACTTGCAATCAGGACTCTGGCCGTCTGGTCTTAACGCTGCCTGCCTGTGAGGAGCAGCACATGGAGCTAGGGCTGCAGTCTTGTAAGGCTGCCTTCCAGGGAAGTCTGGAAAGAAAGGCCACTGCTGACAGATCCTGAGCTGGGCAATGAGATGGGGAGACCAGAATGTTGAGCTGTTGTCAGCAGCAAATGGCAAACTTGTGCAAAAATGCTCCACTCCATGGCATCTTCATTTTTTAATCATATTCCACAACCTGGGAGTCCTGGAGGCTGAAGAGTTTGACCAGGATCAACAGTTCAGTTCACTCTTCTCAGTGCTGTTTCAAAGCCCTCCCTGATAGTATTTACAGCCGACATGCACGTTTACAGGACTGCCTTTGCAAGTGGTTAGCTGAGCTTAGCAACTTCAGGGTTTTATGAGAGCTGGGTATTTTACTGTAACACCACAAGGATGTAAGAGCTCACTAGCATTTTTTTAAATATTCTCTCTAAAGCTAGTAGTGGTGGAATGACATTCCTCATAAGGTGCTTCTTAAGTACATAGAAATACCAAAACCAGATTGAATGTGGCTGAGTTTCATACCTGTAGCTTATTTTCTCTATAGGTTTTCTGTGTGTCACTTCAGGTTCATTGACCACATTACATTTGACGTAAAGTATACACAAGCTCTGTATGTAGATGCTATTAAGGGGCACCAGTGCCTGTTGGTGCAGCTGTCAAAGCCCTGCAAGCATTAAGATCCACTATTTTGACCACAGGCAGGGACCACTGAAGTACTGATGCCAACAGAGTTGTTTTCAAGCTGTTTGGCAAGAAAGTATCAGAATTCACTATTGAAATGCATGAGAGCCACTTTTTTTCATCACATGTGGATAGGATACTGTCTGAACACTGCCTTCTGTGTGCCCCAGTGCTCCTGCGCCTGGTGCTCAGCACGCAGCTGCTGCTGCTGCCACCACCTTCCTCAGCAGCAGCTGCGTGCCGGGGCAAGAGTTTCCCCTGCTTGCAGGAGAGTATGTAGCCATGGTATTCAGAAGAACAACTGCACAAAAAAAAAAGGAAAAAAAAAGCTTTCTGCCTTGTTACAGAAGATGGATTTTTGAGGGGAAAAATCCTGTAATAATATAAAACATCTCAGAAAAAAAAATGACAGTGCTCTTTCAATGGTCAGGGATGTCATGTAAGGACATCAGCAAAACTGAATAGTCAGTGGGAATGTTTATGCTTTTGCAAAAAGACTTGCAGAAGAAGGTGAAAGGAAAGCTTATCACATGTTTCATGGACGACTTCTCCCATCTCTCTTCAGAGAACCGCTTCACCCATATGGGAATCATTATCTGCATTGCTTCAGGCTTGGTCACCAGAGATCTTCCGTTTTGCTTTGTGTATGTTTCTAAGTAATCTGTCTAACTCCTTGCTGTTCCCCATGCTTCTTCCTTGGCCTTCAGCATCATCATAGCCAGCAGGCCAAGTCTCTGATCCAGACATGGGTGACATGATAGAAAGGCATTGGAGACAGTCTTTTCTGTCTCTAGTAGGATGTTTCACTGTATAAACCTTAATATATTTTTTTTTCTGTATAAATGATGTATAAGGTAAAAGCCTGGACTTTGAATTCAAGCAAATAAAGCTCAGCTTTTAGCCCTATTAACCCTCTTTGCCAGTGCTTAGGAGTTTGAAGGCAGCTAAACTTGAAATTTCCATTATTCTCTAGGGTTAATGAAAGGAACGTGATGAGTCTTTGTATCAGGGGAATGGGCTGGTAAAAGCTGGTACACCAGTCCTGTTAAAATGTACTCTTAAGGTCTGAACACTGCAGTATTATTAACCATTGCCCTGACTCAACTCTCTCATTGTTATTTTGCTGTGGTGGAGCACCGTGTCTGTCAATTGCAGTGGCATTAAATTCTGGGATGGTGACCCACCAGGTCTGGAGCCAACACTGCAGGGTCTGTGAAGCCTGGTGTGCAAAGGGATTACTTCATATAGCAAACCGAGGCCACTTTGCACCTGAATAAGAGCCTCACCATGGGTTTTAACACACTTTAATTTCTGTCAGAGCTTACACCTTTATTTGAGTTTCTTAACTTTTCTGCTTTACTACCTGTAGTCAAACTCTGAGAAGCATTTATTAGGGTGTAAACATAGCCAAACTTGAAGTTTTTAAGTGCCTACCTGGATTTAAAACAAACAAATGAAGCTTTTAATATTGTAGGCAAAATCTTTTCAGGCTAAGTGCCTTCCTACCTTGCTCCTATTTGATTCTAAACTGTGTGGCAATTACACACTGTTTAGACTTCTCTTCATTTTAGAAATAGTGTGGGGATGATATACAGGATCAGAACTAGCTTCCTTGTCACTCCTAATCCTCAAATCTCTGAACATTTCTGATTTGGATATGGACAGTTCTCCTGGCTGAGCTGCCTCAAGCTGCCCTACGCTGCTGCCTCCACCACTTCTTGAGTAAGCCCAGAGCCCCAAGAGCGAAGCCTGCAGACATGAGGTGGCCACCTGCATATCTCCAGGGCCTGTGTTTTTCAGGTGTTGGGATGGGAATTTTCTAGATGGGTAGGGATTGGTACCTAGCCATGTTCCTACAGGCAGCTCTCAGAGATGCTCCTCCCTGGGGCAGACCGTGAGGGACAAGACAGATCCCAGGCAGAAACCAAACACCATACTTGTTATTATTAGGCTTTGCTACTGTGATGATAGGCTCATTAGATTCATGAACGAACCTTAATACATTTTGGTACTGAAGATTTGAAGTATTCCAAAAGGGAAGCAGTAGGGCTCTTAACTCTCTG
This sequence comes from Urocolius indicus, assembly GCA_013401255.1. NCBI lineage: Eukaryota > Metazoa > Chordata > Aves > Coliiformes > Coliidae > Urocolius > Urocolius indicus. Next base: position 233,114 of record WBNH01010824.1, on the reverse strand, counting down.
TCAGCAGCAGGAGCCTCTTCTTCTGCAGAAAATCTGGTTCAAGCAGTGGGTACTGGGCCCAGCATGGGCTCTGCAGCTGGAGGGGACCCAGCAGAGGCTGCACTGTGGTGGCGTGTGGGGTCCTCAGCTGCACAATGTGGCTGCCATTTAGCTGTCCAGTGTTACAGTGAGTTCCCACTGTACTTGTGGAGGTTGCCCTCCACCACACAGAGACGACATGCTGCTGTCTTGCTTAGACACAAGACAAGGGCTGGCACAAGAGCTACCAGCCTCTCTGTCAGGTGTGTTAACTCTGAAACCTAACAGTGGCTCACCGAGGCTGGCTTCCAACGACGGCCGCTACCTCACCGTGTCTTCTTTGCCCCCGCAGCTCCGTGGCGCATGGGGGTGGCTTCCAGGTCTGCCCCTCCTTCATCGGGCACGGCATCGGGACGTATTTCCACGGGCCCCCCGAGGTGTGGCACCACGGTAAGCAGCCGCGGCCGCCGGACCCGCCTCCGCCGCCCCCCGCGCACGCTGCTGCCGTGCCCGGCGGGGTGCCGGGGGGACTTTCCGTGCTGGGAAGCTGGCGGGCAGCCCCGGACTCGTTTGCTAAGACTCACGCGAGTACTTTTGAGGACAAATCGCTCGTTTTAACGGAGTCGTGGGCAGCTCGACCAGCGGCCCCGTTCCCCGGGTACCCTCGCATCCCCGCATCCCGCCCGCGTCACCGCGGACAATTATGTCACGGGGTAAAAGATAATCCCGGATGAAACGTCCAAGCCGACAAACCCGGCCTGGAGGAGGCACCGTCGGGGGGTCCCGCTGCGGCTGGGGGGGTATCGCTTTTGGCGATGCTCCAGCTCATCGCGGGGACTGACCGGCGCACATGGTACCTGGGAGCCAAAAAGCGCATTTAAACCAAGCGCTGGTTGTGTTTACTAAAAGAAAAGAGAGAAAGCTAAAAAAAAGGGGGAGGGAGGGGGGATGGGGGAGCCCCGACAGCCATAAACGCGGTTTTATTTTCTTTTGTAGCCAATGACAGTGAGTTGCTCATGGAAGAGGGAATGGCGTTCACGATAGGTCAGTAACTCTCTCCTACGGTTTGATTTCAAAAAGCACACACAGGGCAGCCCAGATCCGAACCATTCCTTTATTGGGATACAGAAATATCCGTGCAGTTAGGGGCATGTCGGCGACACTAACCCCTTAAGAAGCAGGTTAAAATACAATCTTTTTAAACCGCGTCGAGGAACCAATTGAGTGAAACAGCTTCCAAATGATAACATTTAGAAAATGAAATGTTGCGTGTAAATCTTGTTACATTACATATTTGACGCGTATTTTTGGCAAGGCGGAGATTCTGTCAGCACGCTTGGGCTGTGGAGGAGGAGAAGCATGCACTTGTCCCCTCTCAAGCTGCGATTTAACCACGAGCTGCCTGGTGGCCCCGGTGTCCCTTGGCGCCCGCCCGAGCCCCGCTTTGAGTTGGGGGCTGCGGCGCCGGGACGTGCGAACTGCCATTCACGGAGGGCTGGGGGGTAAGGGGAGCCCTCTTACTGCTGGCTAAATGGCGCGGCAATTAGAAGAAAATAAGAAAATTGATGTTTTGCTGACTTAATGAACATTTCTCAGCCTGTTTTGGGTTTTTTTTTTTTTAAATCAAATATTTAAAACTATCTGCTGTGTATTAAGTGTGGATGGCGCTTTAGTTATTATCCACAGGGTCTTAATTAAAGCTTGATTAAAAGTCTCCGCTTTTACAAAAGATGAATGGGCAACTTCCTACCTTGATACTTGGCCTTCCTCTTTAGTTCACAAGTTAGTGTTGCGAGAGGAGAGGAGAGGACGGGGACCTACCCGCCCGGTAAGCTCCCTGCCGGCCCCGGCTCTGCGCGCCCCTTTCCCCCCACCCCCCCCTCGCCTTGTTTGCTTCTCAGTCCACTTGGGACTGCGACTAACTGCTGAATATATTTTGTTTTTCTTGCTGCAGAGCCCATAATAATGGAAGGATCCCCCGAGTTTAAGATTCTGAAGGATAAATGGACTGCAATTTCTCTAGACAATAAAAGGTGCTTGGTTTTATTTTTGGATCTTTCATAAGCCGTGGCACTGACCTGATAGACAAAAAAAAACACAAACAACCACCACCAAAAAACCAAACTAACCAAACAAACAAAAACCCAGAAAACCAGGTGAGTTTTACAGGCATGGTGGACGTGTTTGCCCCCTAATAACTGCTAAATGTGCATTTCAGATCAGCGCAGTTTGAGCATACCATTGTGATTACCTCAGAGGGAGCAGAAATCCTCTCTCAACTGGTGGAAGAAGCCTAAAGGTGGAACAAGGAGTGGAGGGACTCACTGTACTTCTGGGATTTCCAGTTTCACTTGGGACAGAGAGGAGGTTTTTGTAATTTCTGTGGGGAATGCAGTAAATTGCAAGAAAGAGCAGCTTGAGGGCTCAGCTCACTCCTTTCTGTGTATCACCTTGAGAGTATTTAATAAAAGTCCTTTGATTTGTTTGTGACCCTAAAAGCAGCCATGCACAACCTGCAAGTGCTAAAGGGGTTTGGTTATTGGGAGTGAGGAGCAGAGCACAGGTCCCTGCTCTTCCAAATCCTATGTGGGACAAATATGTATCAGATGACATAGCTGAGAGGACAGAGGAATATAGTATTTTCCCTTTATAGCTGAGCTACAGAGTCAATTTGTCTTCACTGCGATTAGCACAGTGTTCTTTCCCAGGCTGTAACTTCTACTAGGATGGAAAAAAGTTTCCTAAGGGTGGCAGGCAGAGGCAGCAGCCTCTTTCCCTGCAGTCGTCCCAGCAGCTGCCTACCCCACACTCTCCCTCCCTTCCTGCCTCGGCTAGTTTATCTTTGCATGGCACAAAAAAGTGATTAAAAATGAGATGCGAAGCGCGTTTCTCTAGAGATCAATAATTGCCCTGCTTGCAGAATTAGCCGGTTTGGGGTAATCAGTGCTCTGCGGTGCCCGTGTTACTTAGAAGAGAGGCACTCTGCAGTTTAAGCGTTTAACAAAAATGGAGGAGTTTGCGATCTGGAGGATGAGTCCTGGCTCCTGCTCGGAGTTACAAGCTGATGGTCCTCATGAACTGGAGGGTTTGGTTTGTGATTTGCTCGTTGTTGATCGCGCTGTTGGGACAGAAAGGTCTGGCCTTGGTACTTGGAGGCTACCGGAGCGGTACCCGGTCCTGTGAAGTGCAGGGTAGTCTCGAAGATAAGCAAGTGACATCCAGAATTGCCCCAGACCCGCGGCAAACGGCGTTGCGGTTTTGGTACAAATAACTTGCCCATAATTGCAGGCAGATGCAGTCCTGCACAGAGGGCCCGACAGGTTTGCATGCAGGCAACCGGGGCTGCCCAGCGCTGGATGCCTCTGGTTCTCGGCAGAAGTAAGCTGCTTTCTTACAGCTTTACTCTGCTGTTTGTTTTCACTCGAGTACAGCGACCTGTCAGCTCTAATACTTTCTAACAGCATCTTTTCAAAAAGCAGGAACCCCCCCGAACATGACTAACACCGCAGGGCAGCCGCTCACCTCCGTCCTCCCCGAGAGGAGCTTGGAAGGCCTTAGAACCTATAAAAAAATAAACGATGCAGCCAAGTAGTTTACAAATACGCAGAGGTTAACCAGCGCGAGAGGCCGGGGATCCCCAGCACTACCCAGGGCGAGTAGATTTAGTTCCCTTACTCTCTGCTGCCTGACCGCCGCGCTGCCCCCTCCAAGAGGCGCAGGGGGCAACTGAGGAGCCCCTGCCTCCTCGGAGCACGCTAGGGCCGCTCCCCAGAGCCCCTGGATGGCACCGTAGGTGCGAGGCATCGCCCTATTCTTTGCTCCCCGCCGGGCCGCCTCTGCCGCCCGTCCGGCGCTTGCCGCGGCATGGGCTGGGGCGAGAGGGGAGCCGTCGGGAGCGGGACACCCCCCCCCACCCCATCCCCGCAACCTGGCCTAAGGGGGCTGCTTGCAGCTCCTTGTAGTCACCATTTGCTTGAAGCCCCCCCGGTAACTGACGGGACCGCTGCGGAGCGGTGGCGGCCAGGTGCTGGCATTGATGGCGCCCGTCTGCAATCCTAATTGTGAACGGCTGAAGAGATGCCTGGGCTGTGCGGGCAATGCCGGGCCGTGCGGGCAGTGCCGGGCCGTGCGGGAGTGCCGGGCCGTGCGGGCAGTGCCGGGCCGTGCGGGCAGCGCCGGCGCATCGCTCACGCTCTTCACGCGGGAAGTCTTGCCGGGCAACTATGACGAGAGCCCCGACGGGGCGATCGCCCTCGTGGGGTCGGGACGTCCCGCGGCCGCAGCCTCTCTGTGCACGCCGCAGCCGCCGCGCTGCGAGGGTCAGCGTTGCACGTTGTGGGGAGGGGGGGGGAGGTGGAACGGCGGCCCTGCTCCGGAGGGTGGGCGTGAGCAGAGCCGCGCAGGCCGCCCCGTAGGGTTTTGGCGGAGTCGGTGGGAATGAAGATCCCCCCCCCTAGAACTGCCAGCGCCTGGCCAAGGAAGTGGCGAGCACAGATCAGCTTCCCCTCTCCGCAGCCGCCGTGTTGGAGGGTGCGGGAGCTGCCGAGGCGCCCCATTCCCTCTGCAGAGAAGCGCGCAGACCCTCCGCGGGCGGTCACTTACATGGCCGGGGGTCACAGCCGGTTGCCGGGGGCTCCAAGGGGGGACACACTGCTGCGGGCCCTCCCCGCGCCAAGCCGCGGAGGTTGCATGAAAACTAACTTTGCGCATCATGAGCGAAACAAAACCGGGAAAAAGAAAAAAGAAAAGAAAAGGGTGGGGGGAGAGAGGAAGTAAAAGAGGTGTTTGGAAATGGGTAATTAAATCCGACAGAGGCACGAATGAGAGGGGGAAAAAAAAAAAAAGACCATGAGCAGAGGGGCTCGGTCTCGGCAGCTTCGCACAACCATGAACCGATTGCATCAAGGATCATCTCTGCCCGAAGGAGCCCAAGCACCGTGCGGCCGCCGACGGGAGCGCCCCGGCCCCGCTGCCGACGGTGCCCGGCGTCGGGGGGAGGACGGGTGTGCGCTCAGTGCGCTAACGCCGTCAGGCCGCGATCTGTCTCGCGTGTTCGCTTTTATTGGTGTTCTCCGTTTCCCAAAATGTTCTCGGTTACATCGGTGTGGTGCCGCGATAACGCGCACCCCAGACGGCCTATAGGTGTAACCGGGAGAGTTCAGCCCGGGCCAGATCAAATCCCAGGCTGTTTAATGCTGGAAGGCTGCATGTTGCTATTAGTGTTAAATATATGGCTAATTATGCGTATGAAAATTAAACATCAGTGTTATGCTAATGGGGCCGCCTTCAGCTGTGGATCAGAGCACTTGAGACTAGCATTTAATCAAATGAATCAGTAACTAATACATCTGCACGTGTGAACTTTCGCGAGATCGTTTTCCTGTTACAGTCACACCGCTGAATTATGAGAGAAATAATTATCAACACTTTCTAATTATCTAACAAAGCAATTTGGGATTCATCGTGGGCTTTCTGGGGAGGATCTCCCAAGTCCCACCTCATTTACCGCTCACGCACGCGGAAGTTTTCATTTTAAGCTCAAACGCGCCGTTTGGCCCGTTCAGGGCGATTTCTATTTCCTGCTGCGTTTTGTTGTGTTTTGTTTTGTTTTGTTCTTTTTTTTTTCCTCGTCTTTAAGAGCAATAACGGCAAACACCGGGCGGCACGCTCCGGCGGTGCGGGCGGCGCAGAGGCTCTGCGCTTCCGCGGGATGTGCGCGGAGCGGAGCGGCGCGGCGCGGCGCGGGGCAGGCGGGGGCCGCCCGCTTTCTCTGCCGGTGCCACCGTCCGCCGGAGCGCAGAGCAAACGAGAGCAGCGGGCCGAGAAGCGAGGGCCCGCCGCCCCCCCATCCGCGCCGCCTGCGCGCCGAGGGGCGGAGGGAAAAGGGCGAAGGGAGGCGCGCTGCCTCCAGCCCAGCTCCAGCCACGGCGGCGAGACCGAGCGGCCCGCGGCAGGCGCGCGGGGCCCAGGAGGCGCCTGGGCNGGCGTGCGGCCGCCGCCGGCGCTCGGGGACGCGCGGCGCTGCCAGTCCGGCTCTCCGCGCTCACCGGGGTCCGGGCGAGCCCCGAGCGCCTTGGACCAATCCGAAGCGATTATGCAAGACGGCGGACCAATCAGCTCCGCCAGCTCATGAATATTCATAGACTTGGCTGAGTCAAAGCTTTTAGGCGAGTTTGTGTAGATCTACAGCATCATGCTTAGACTTTTCAAAGAGACAAACTCCATTTTCTTATGAATGGAATGTGAAAAACCCTGTTCCGCTTAAATTGGGTTCTTTCCTGTCCTGAGAAACACAACAGACCCCAAAAAGGCAAGCTGAAGAGAGAGCACACACACAGACCAAGCGACAAGAAATGACCATGACTACCATGCCAGAGAGTCTAAATAGCCCCGTCTCAGGGAAGGCTGTCTTTATGGAGTTTGGGCCGCCCAGCCAGCAAATGTCTCCTTCTCCCATGTCCCACGGACACTATTCCATGCACTGTTTACACTCCGCGGGCCACTCTCAGCCTGACAGCTCGTACAGCACAGCTTCGTCCTTCTCCCGACCGCTGGGCTACCCCTATGTGAACTCGGTCAGCAGCCACTCGACTAACCCCTACATCAGTTCAGTGCAGTCCTACCCCAACAGCTCCAGCCTGACTCAGACCCGGTTAGAGGAGACAGGTAGGTGCACTCGGCTTGGGGAAGGGGGGGGAGGGAGGGCGGGAGGGGGGAGGGAAAGTGAGGAGGGAGGGTGCTTGTATAGAAAAAAAATTCTATCGGGGGGGAAAAATTAAATTAAATTACAAAATATTAGTCAGGAGAGGCTGAGAATCACAGGGGAGCAGTACACAGAGCACACAATGCCTGTCTGGAAAAGAAATCAACCCAGATGTGCACGTATTAGTCTTCGTAATTATTTATTGCGTAGCGCTATAAACAATGTATGCAATTAAGGGTAATTAAACCTAAACTGCAGCCTGTAAAAATAGCAAACTTTCTCTGGGAAGAAGCCTGGGCTGCCATAATCGCCCGGAGCCTTTGTTAGGTTTACTCGAGCTTCACTTTTCCTCCTTCTCATTATTGTTATTGTTGATGTTGCTGCTGTTATTGTCACTGTTGCTGCCGCTATTGCTGTTACTGTTATTATTACTATTGCTGCTATTATTATTATTTATTCTGCATCGTTTGTTGTTTGTAGGGGCCGAATCAGAGAAAAGCACTGTGGTAGAAGGAGGGGAAGTTCGCTTTAATGGGAAAGGGAAAAAAATCCGCAAACCCAGGACTATTTATTCCAGTTTGCAGCTACAGGCTTTGAACAGGAGGTTCCAGCAAACTCAGTACCTGGCTCTTCCCGAAAGAGCCGAGCTCGCAGCATCTCTGGGACTCACCCAGACACAGGTACACTTGTGACTGAGCCGGCCCCTCTCCCTGTCCTCACGGCCGATGTAGGGGGGGAAAAAAACCCCACGCGTGATGCTAGACGGGTCACAGCCACGGGCAACGGTGGGCCCGGTGAGACGTCCACCCTACCGCGGCACCAGCTGCGCCTCCGCGGTGGGGCCGGGGGGCGGGGGGGGATATCTTACCGGGTGGTTTGGCATCACAAAATGGTAACGGGCACAACAGCCACGGGATAGGGGATGGAATCAGAGGTAGAAACTAAGGGCCGCCGTGTGCATGTATCCATGGGAGCCCGGAGCAGGGAAGAGGGATGCTGGATGGTACCAAGCGATGCTGAGCTCTGCCCTGTTCCCGTTTGCAGGTGAAAATTTGGTTTCAGAACAAACGCTCCAAATTCAAGAAGCTGATGAAGCAAGGAGGGGCAGCCCTGGAGAGCAGCGCCTTGACCAACGGCAGGGCTCTCTCGGGCAGCTCGCCACCGGTGCCCCCCGTGTGGAATACCACCTCCGCCTCCGGTAAGGCCTCGTCTGGGACCCCGGGCACTTACATCCCTAGCTACACGTCGTGGTATCCTTCGGCCCACCAAGAAGCTATGCAGCAGCCGCAGCTCATGTGATTATAAACCCGTTTTCCCCTGCCGCAAAGCACCATCGATCCCAAAAAAGAATTAAAATTATTGCGGGGAAAAAAAAAAAAACAACAACAAAAAATCACATTAGGTAAAATTCAAAAGAAAGGGGGGAAAAAGGAAAAAAAAATCATAAAAAAGGGGAAAAGAGTGAGAGAGAGAGAGGAAAAAAACCCACAAAAGCAACCCAAGCAAACAAACAAACAGGAGGTCTCTTGCCCACCCAGGCGTTAGGCCGCTGCACCGCAGCGCGGTGCGGGGGAGCACAGATGTGATGCGGAGCGGTTCCCAGCGCCGACAGCTGACAGAGCGGCCCCAGCGCCGCACAACAGCCTGGGAGCAGCGCCAGCGCGGGCCGCCGCTGTGGGACAATCGGAAAAAGATGTTTGGGGAGGGGAGGGGGAAAGCCCTCTCCTCTGTCCTGTCTGTCTGTCTGTGTCTGTTGAAATGTAGGTCATTTATTTACTACTCCGATGACGGTCTCTTCAACTTCAAGGGGACAGAAGCTGTAACATTTCCAGAGCTTCTTTGCCTCTACGTTTTCTGTACCTTTCACTATCCATCTGTATATTTTTTTTTGTTGTTGTTGTTAAAAAAAAGGGGAAGACAGGGGTTTTATTTATTGATTTAAATTACCACTATGAGAGTGCTAGAAACGGACAACCCGGCTTGCTGAGGGGCACTGCTCGGACGCAAGAGTTTAATCAAATCTACACACGGCCCCCCCCCCGGCCCCTCCGGTAAATCACTGCAGGAGAAGGATGCGATTTTTAACTTTTACAGTAACTTTTATACTTGGCTAGTGCGGAGAGGTTGGGTTGCGAAGGGTTTTTGCATTTCTCGCGTCTTTAACAAAGGAAATAGACGCACATTGTCTGGTACTCTGAAGCGGAATCGCAGCAGCTGTCGAGCACTTACTTGGCTGAGGCAAAGCAAAGCGCGGAGAACGGAACGGGAGCAGTGGGGGGCAGCGGCGACAGGAGAGCCGCCGGCCGGGCAGGTGGGCGCACCCGCGCAGCTCCGCGCAGCCCCGGCGAGGCTTCCCCACGGAAAGCCGGCCCGAAACCGAAGCGCACAAACCGACGTGCAGGAGCTAGTCGCTGTACATATTTTATTCTTTATTATTATTATTATTATTATTGTTCTGTAAACATGTTGCACAAATTTAGCCCTTTCTTTTTGGTTTTTTTTTAATTATTATTTTTTCCGTTCCGTTTCGTGTGGCTGTAAAACATGATGCTTTGTGTACTGAGATCTTGACATTTTACTTGTGAAACTCGGAAGATGTGATAAACTGAGCTCGGCTGTGTTTAGTGTTCTATATGTCAAAGTTTAGTTTTATATTGAGAATGTTAACTTATTGCTTTGTATCCGGGGAAGGAAAAAAAAAAAAACCCACAGAAATCTTTGTACATAAGTTATAAAGTTTCTTTGAGACAGTAAAATTATGGTTTGGAAAAAGAGACACGCGTGCTCCCTGACTCGTAGCGCGGCCGCCAGCAGCGCCTGGGCCAGGCTCCGCGCTCCTCAGCGGGGCGGCAGAAGCCGGAACCGAGAGCTGAGGCGGAGGCAGGAGACGACTGGGCTGGGCCCGGGCAGCCTGTGTCCCCCCCCGGGTGTGCCCGGACCGGGCCCAGCCCCGTGGCGGCGGCCGTCGCGGTGGGCTGCGGGACGTTCAGAGAGGGGCGACTGGCGGCCGGAGAGACCTGGCCGGGAGAGGGATGCGGACGGGCTGGGATGCGCATTCCTCCACGCATCCCTTGCCGAGCCCTCTCCATGCATCCCCAGCCTGGGCCGCGCATTCCCTCGGCGATGCAACCGGCCCGGTGCCACCGCGGCTGTCCCAGCGCCGGGCTCAGACGCGCCTGCTCCGCGGGGCGGCCCGGCGCCGGGCACAGCCCGCGGCCACCACACGGGGCTCCGGCGCTGCGAGGCGGAGGGGAGCGGGTTGAGGCTGGGCGCGGGCGGCTTCTCTGCACAGGTTGTGCGGGGGAGCGGGTGTGCAGCCCGGCGGGGACGATGCTCGTTGCCCCCGAGATTCGCTCCCTAATGCCCGGCGGCTGAGCATCCTCCCGGGAGCGCACACACGGGGCGGCGGCGCGCCCGGGGCGGCCCGAGGCAGCGCTGGATGCGGCCCGGAAAATAACTGCCCAGCTCCGTATTTACGGCGGTGCCACGGCCCGACCCCGGTCCTGAGCAGCCCGCAGCTTCGAGCGGAGCGGGAGCGGGAGCGGGGCGGCCCTGCTGCGCCCCAGGACCCGCACAGCACCCGCAGCGGCGGCGGCGGCGACCGAGAGCCTTTTGACCAGACGGGAACAGAGCGGTCAAGCAGTTTGGGGCCCCTTAAAGATATACTCGCTTCTGCTCCTAATTCAATAACGTCTTGCTAACAGTTCAAATAGAGAAATTAATAGTTTTGTCTCAGCGAGGCGGTCTTGAGTTAGAGTCTACTATAATTGTACATTTGAAAATGTTAATCTCAATACAGGCCTAATTAATTCTGCCTTGTTGCTGACAAGTAGTTCATCAAATATCTGATTCGAAGATTTTCATAATGAGGATATTAATTAAACTATGAATAATCCAAAGGTGCTTATATTGAAACAATACCTCATTACAATGATTAAGTCCTGATTTCGAATATTATACCTTTAACAATTGTCACCCCGCAAACACAACCTCGTGGATGAGCCTGTAAATGGCAAAATGTAATTTTGGGATATATTTTTTCCTTGTTGGGGGGAAAAAAGAAAGAGTGCCCCTCATTTTCAAACACTTCTGAAATAGGTTACACACAGCTTAATGATGATCAAAATGACTCTTTTCTGCAAAAAAAAGACCCCAAAGTGCGCGTACAGCTGCAAACCCAAGAGGGTCAGCATCATTTCACTGTATTCTCTTCTTGATTACAAGCCGAGCCCATCAAACACAACATAATTACAGTAATTTCAGGTTTATTTATTCTAATGCAGTTTCCCCATCTCTCTGGTAATTATGAGCAATTTTTTCGCCCAGGGAATCTTTTTGCATTAACAAAAGAGATAACGCACTGAAAGCCAAATTTGCTGTGCATTGAGAAAAGCGAAGGGGGAAAAAAAAAATAAAATAGGTGCGAGCTGCCATCTCTGCAATTCTCCTATATTGGAGCTCTGCAAATTGCTTGCAGGTGTATGGAGCAGAGCTGTCAATAGGAAGGGGCTTCCAAATTAGCAAATGCACAATGTTGAAGTAATGAAGACAGACTTAGCAAAATTGCCAAACAACAGATACCTCTTTAATATCTTCCACCCAAAAAGAAAAAGAGGGGGGAAAAAAAAAAACAAATCAAAATCCCTTTGGAGTGTCTCTGCGAACCCCCTTGAATGGCTGGGGATGTTGCACATGTGTCAATCTAATTGCAGAGCACAGAGCGGCCCCTGGAACTAAGAAAAAAAAAAAAAACAAAATAAAAATCAAATATCAGAGCCCAAGCCCGTTCAGATTGGGAAGTTGCTCCCTTCGTTTGACAGAGGGGGGATTAGAAATCCCCATCGTCGCCAGCTCCGCTCTCGCCGTCGCCGGCTGCCTGCCCCGCTCCCGCCGCCACTGCCACTCTCACGCCGGTGAAAAAAATGCCCTGTGTGTGTTTGTCCCTCACCCGCGTCTGCCCTCCCCGGCTGGGAACCGGGCAGTACCGCTCCTCTTTGCAAGGAGCCGAGAACCGCACGTCGAGAAATCAACCACTCGAAAACGCGCACGCCCGGCTCCGGCAGCCCCCGACCCCCGCGGCAGCCCCGGGCGGCCCGCGCCCCGCTCCGCCCCGCCGCCGCT
>WBNH01010824.1:198841-218841 GCA_013401255.1 Urocolius indicus | reverse complement strand
CTGCCGCTGTGTCTCCCGGCGGCCGGCGGGAAGGTGACGCGGGGGAGAGGTGCGGGACGGGCCGGCACCGCTGTTTCCCGGGGCGGCTCTGGGGTGTGGGGGTCCTTCACGCCGCCGGGGCAGCGCCGGAGCCAGCGAGCAGCTGCCGTTTCCTCCTTTGTTTCTCCCGCTCCCTTCCCTCGTCTTCTTTGCAGCCGTCTCTCTCGTTCTCCAGCATTCCCCCTTCCCCCCTCCTTCCCTTTTCCTTACTCCTCCTTCGCCTCTCTGCCCCCCCCCGTCCTCGCTCCCAAGCCTTCCTCAAGCTCTCAGGAGCAATTCGCCCTCCCGGCCAACCCGGGTCCCTGTGGGGCTGGCTCCCGCTCGGGCTCCTCATAACAAAGCCTGTGGGGAGGGTCCTTGCCGGGCTGCACATTCCCTGCCCCGGGCGAGTTGGCCTAAGCCTCTTGGTCATCTTGTCTTGCAGTGGGATCTTCTGCACCGATCCCTCTCCCCCTGCACCCTCCCTGGCTGGTGAGGCCCTCAGGGCAACAAGTTGCAGAGACACTTCGCCTCTCACCTTCCTTTACCTCTTCCAGCTGCCAGAACTTGCAGGGCTGCGTCCCTTCAGGGTTACAGATTGGAGGGGCACAGCCGAGGGCGTTGTGTCCCAAGAGATTCAGCTCACAGGGCTGCATCCTAGAAGAGGATTCAACCCGGGAAGGTGCAAGGAGGGGTATAGAGCCTTTCAGAGGGCTACATCCTGGAGGAGCTCAGCTCTCAAGGGATATATCCCAGAGAGATGTGACTTTGAAGGGGGTGCAGCCTAGAAGGGGGTTCAGCATGAAGGGTGCCACCAATCGGGGGGTACATACTGGAGTGGTCCAGCTGATGCCTGCAGCCCTCAAAAGGCTGCAGAGGGGCTCAGGGGTAGCCACCAGCTCCGACACAGGCAAAGCTTCCATGAAGGTTACTGATGTGGGTGCCACCGACGCGGGGGGGGGGGGGNGGGGGGGGGGGGGGGGGGGGTGTCAGAGAAGAATTTTTTCCGGGGCAAGGTTGCTCCAGGGGACCAGCTTCAGGCGTACTGCAGTCCCCGGACACGGCCCTAATCCTCTTCGGCCTGTCTGGGAGACGGCAGGAGCTAGTGCCGGGAGAAATGTCACTGGCGCCAGCAGGCGAGGGCGAGGGGGGGAGAAGGGCTCTAAACTGCTGCAGGCAGCGCTGAGTGATTCATGTCCTCGCCGAGAAAAACTGTCAGGGGCAAGATTTTATTGTAGCAGGGAAAGGAGAGAGGGGGGAAGAAGGAGGGAGGTTGCCGGCTTGCCGTAACAGTTGCAATGGGGAGGGAATGGAAGGCACGCAGTTAGCTCTCCGTGCACAGCGAATGTGCGGACCGACAACCCCAAATGTCCTCCCTCCTCAAAAGAAACGGCGCGGGCACCGTGGAAACAATAATTTATTTAAATAATCTCTGCTTATTGTAAAAGAAACATTAAAGAGTGTTTAAGTTTTCCATAATAAATAACCAAAAATACCCTTTTTTTGTTTTGTTTTTTCACGACCCCTAGACATCAAACGGCGCACGGGCAGGAGCAGTGGCTGGGATGCCGGCGGGGGGGCTGAGGGGGTGGCTCGTCACAGCTTGCCATCCGCCACGGGAAGGTCTCGTCGGGGCACAAAGCCCACCCCCCCCCTCCCCCGCCTGAGGGGACAGAGCAGCGCCGGCACTGCCGCCTGCGACCGGTCCGCCGTGCCGGATGGTGCCGTTCACGGATAAAAAAGGGCAACTTAAACACGGGAGGCTCTTGTTTTAAACCTACATATAAAAATTATTTCTCCTTTTTTTTTTTGTTTGTTTGTTTGTTTTTTACATTTTATTTCTGTAGTCCCCAACATCCAAGTGAGGGCATCCGCAAAGGCACCTAGCAACTTTACAAAAATAAAAAATAAACCAAAGTTCTGCACCCACGTTTGATGAAAAAGCCGGGGAGGAGGAAGAGGGACGGAGGGAGGGGAGGTGGGTGCTTGTCCGGCAGGGTCGGTATTTATTTTGGCAGCGGGAGGACGGACCCCACGGGGACGAGCGCCCACGAGGTCCGCCGCCGCCGCCGCCGTGGGATGAGACGGGGTGCGGAGTGGTTCCTCTCCACCGGGAACCGGGCTTCACCAAAACATCGGTGCTGCACCTCGATGGCCCGTGGCTGCCGGGTGCAGCCCTGAGGGCTCAAGTCTCTGTTGCGCTTAGAAGATACCGCCGCTGCCGTGGTGGTGGTGTGGAGGCTGTGCCGGCTGCGGGAGGGGAGCGGCGGCCGGCGGGTACCACGAGTAGCTACCGAGGAAGGCGGCGGCCGGGCTGGGACTGGCGGTGCCAGTGCTGCCCGTCGTGCGTGGGTGCGGAGCGAAGTCCCAGGCTGGGGGAGAGGAAGTAGGCGGCGGCGAGGCGCTGCGGCGGGGATTCGGGTCCGCCGGGATCTCGCCGCTCTTCCACATCTTCTTGAACTTGGAGCGGCGGTTTTGAAACCAGATCTTCACCTGCGGGAAGAAGGGCGTCAGGCGGCCGCTGCCTCCTTGGGGCCGCGCCGGCGCCCGGGCCGCTCGCGGCGGGGCAGGGATGAGCAGCTTTCGCAGCCCCAAGCGTTTCCCGGCGCGGTCGCTAACCCCGCGCCGCCACCCCGGGGCCGTCAAGGCGCCAGCCCCCTCCCACGCCGCACCCGGCTCCGTGGAGGGCGAGCGTCCCGAGTCCCGCGGCGGAAGGTCCCTACCTGTGTCTGGGTGAGGCCAAGCGATGCCGCCAGCTCTGCTCTTTCGGGTAGGGCGAGGTATTGGGTTTTCTGGAAGCGCCGCTGCAGAGCCGCAAGCTGGAAGCTGGAGTAGATGGTCCGAGGCTTCCGCACTTTCTTCGGCTTCCCGTTCACGATTCTGATCTCCGGCTCGCAGTCTTCCTTCTCTGCTGCGGCAGAAACGGCGGGCCCGGTGAGGAGAGGAGCCCTCGCCGCCCCGGGCCCTGCCCGCAGCGCGGCATCACCACCCGCCCCGTCGGAGCATCACGCCGGGGGCGAGCGCCCACCCGAGGTTCCGAGACACCCGACTGCCTCCTCGCAGCGCCTGGAGGGGCCGCCCGGCTCCTCCGCCGGCTCCTCCGAGCCGCCCGCCCTTCCTCCCGGACGTACCGGAGTCGTTGGCCGGAGAGGCTCTACTGCCATAGGGCCCGTAGGAGCCGTAGGCGCCCGCGTAGCCCAGGTCGTAGCCAGACTTCGCGGAGTAGGGGGCGGTGCCGCCGCCCGCGTAGGGGAAGGAGCCCACCGCGCTGTAGGGCGACCCGCCCGCCGCCCCGTGCTGCTGGTTGGTGTAGTAGCTGCTGTCGGTGGCCGTAGAGACGGGCAGCGTGGGGGACTCCTGCGGCTTGTGCAGGCCGCCGTGCTGGTGGTAGCTGCCCGCGGAGATCTGGCTGGAGTGCATGTCCGGCACCAGGCTCTCCAGCACCCCGGTCATCCCGCGCCCCCGCCCGCCGGGGCACGGGCCGCTGCCGTCCCGCGGCCGTCCCCACGGGGAAAGGCGGTCAGGCCCGCGCCACCATGCCGGCCGCGCTGCGCTGCGCTCCGCGCCCGNCCCGCCGCCGCCAGCGGGACGGGCTCTGCGGCGCCGCGCGCTGCCGGGACGGCATTTAACAGCGGTCACGTGGCGCGGCGCACGTCACCTAGCAACGGCCAATGGCGTGCCCGGCCGCGCCGTATCCCCGCGGCTTCGCGGGACGGGAGCGGCACCCGGCGCAGGCACGAGCGGCCGCGGGGTCGCGCCCTGCAGCTCGGCTCGGCTCGGCACGGCACGGCACGGCCGCCTCTGCCACTCCAGTGTCCAGTTCGTGCCCTCCCGCCCCGTCCCTGGCCGGCGACCCCCGGCTCGAGCCCACGACGTCCGTTCGCCCGTGAGCGGAGCGTTGCGGGGGCGCGGCTGGCGCCGGTGTGACGGCGAGCGACGGACGGCGCTGAGCAGACCGCAGTCGCCGGTCCCTCCCCGGGGGGTATTGTCCGTGTGAAGGAGCCCTGGAAGCTAACCCCCGCTTCTTCCCCGCGAGCGAGGGTGGGTGCGCTTTCCCCCTAATCCTCCGCAACGTTACCCGCGGCGGGACGATACACCGTCTGGCACACAAGCACGTGTATTTCACACAGTAGCTGCTGACGGCACCCACGGGACGTCTCTCCACGCGTAGCGCCCCGGTCCGACCGCTGGACCGTCTCCCTGCCTCGGCCCCGCCGGCTTGCGGTTGCCCTTGGCCGCCCTTTGTTAGGGGTAGGGCCACGGGGCTGCAGCAACTCACGGGGCAGCCGGGGCGGGCGGGCGGCACCTCTTGCAGCCGTCACGGTGTCCGAGACGCGTTGGGAAATGGCTCCAGAACCGATGTTATGTATTTTTTTTCCTCGCCCGACCGTCCCGCTGCCGTGCGGAGCCGCTTGTCGGGAAACGCGTTTCTTTCGCGGGGAGACGTTAAAACGCGGGCCCTGGGGTGGAGACGTGGTGGGGGGTCGGGAATCTCACGGGTACCCAGCGGGGGCTGCGGCGGAGAGGGCAGGGAGGGAGGCGACATTGGGTGGCTGCAAATGGGACTTCAGTGGGGTTAACAAGGTGATAAAAAGAGAGTGCCCGGCCACCGTGGCGTTATTAGCCAAGGCTGGACGGGAGGGTGGCTGCAAGCCTCGGCGTGCCTCACGAGCCCGGCGCGTGCCGACAGCGTGCCGCCCCCCCGCCCCCCGCCAGCTCCGCCTCGCGAGTCCCGGCGCGCGCCTCCTCGGGACACCCCCCCCCCACTCCGGCCGGCGGCGGGGACGTCCCGTCCCGTCCCGTCCCGTCCCGTCCGGTCACGGCGCAGGTGCCGGTGCCGGGTGGCTCCGGCGGGTGTCCCGCCCCCGGCCGCGGCCTCGCTGCGGTCGCTTTGAAGCGGGGCGCGGCTGGAGCCTGTCCGTCTGTGCCCGGCGGGGCGGCGGCGCCGCGGCGGGCGCCGTGCGAAGGTGAGCGGGGCCGGGCCGGGGACCCGCTCCGGGACTGGGGCCGCGGGAGGCGAGGTGCTCGGGCGGTTAAACCCGGGGTACAGCCTCCGAAATAAGCGATATACCGACAACTCGGAGTGACGTCGCCGGTACTTAGCATTCGGCCGGGGCGAGCGGGGCCCGCGGGGTCCCGGGGACACGCAGGAAAAGAGCAGCCGAGGTTACGGAGAGGGCACGGTGGCTCTCGTACCGCGCACTCCAACATAGTATCCGATGCAAAACAAGGCCGGTTTATAAAACCCGCAGTTAGCTTACTGCTGCCCCGAGCTGCATCTCTCTGCGACTGGTTCTCTCCGTTGCTGACTGGCAAGGGAGAGAAGGTGAGAGGCAGACAGCATTTAGAGATTGTTAGCAGAGACCAGGGCAATCGACTGCCCTTCATTAGTTATATTTTGAAGCATGCAAGGCAGTTTAAAAAAAAAAAACCGAAAACACGCACAAAAGAGAAAGGACATGTCACCTCAGATTGTCTCCTGAGGACTTAATAAAGCAAAGGACTTTATGGGAAATGTGACTTGCAAATGGAAAAACTTACTTTCTCTTATAAATTAAAAAAAGTTTTAGTGCTGTATAGCCCCATGCATGTGCGTGGTGATCTATGCAAAAAGTAAGGAGCATCACTGTTTACATCACTTCTATGAGTAGCCTTTCTCATGCAAGTTGTTCCTTATAAGTTAGCTCAGAGGTCACAGATTTAAGTGGGTTGTCACATGGTAGCTGCTCCAGAGTCTTCTGGTTTTGTTCGTGCAGTTTGTTTTGCTGACATGACCACTAGAGAGTTATTTATGCATATATTCACATGGCTCTCCAGGCCATGAAGGTGAACACAGAGAGGGAAGACATCAGGCATCAGAAAGAGTGGGAAAAGGGTTGTACTAAGTAAGAGATGGTTGGCATAAATGTTTTAAGATACACTCTGCTGAATCAGTCTTAGTAGTGCAAAGTTTAAAAAAATAATGACATTAGGCTGGCCCATGTGTATGTGGTTTTGTGTCCTCTTGTTGAATCAGTAATTCTTTTTTGTTTGTTTGTTTCTCCTTTGGAAGTTGTGAATGTTGTCCAGACGAGTAATTGGAAAGGACCCTGGGAGACTGGAGAGTAAGGTAAAACTCAAGATTAAAAAAAAGGAGTGGTTTGTGTACCTGTGATCACTGTTTGGCAGTTTTGCTTGGGTTTTGGTGTAATAGATCATGTGCCACTACTTACTTATGTCCTTTGAGAAGGAATGTTGGTTGTTGGGTCATGCAAAATGTTTGTCTCATGGATGTTAGTCATTCCGTGGCACATAGGAGAAAGATGCTTGCCTTCTCACAGCAGGGCAGTTTAGTGTACAAACATTTTGGTTATGAGGTTTATATAATTGTTCAGTTATTACCAGAGGCTGCAAAACAATTGAGCTAGCATTGTTGTTGACTTTTTTGTTTTAGAAGAATTTTCATGCTGCTAGGATTGTGTGCATGCTTTGTTTATCAAGTATACTAAACACAGCGTGTACAAACTGAAGGAAGGACCTTCAGTCTTCAAAATTATCTCTGCAGCTGATCAGTTTGTATTTTTTAAGTAGACCAGTCGTATATGACACATAGAAAAGGCTACAATAACTCTTGCCTGCTATTTTCTTAATTTATTTCTTAGTAACTGTTATTTCCGTGATTCTCTTCCTAAAACACGCTTTGTCTGAGAACAATGTGAAAGCACTTAAGTGGCGTCCTCAGTCTTTATACGTGGTATAGATTTAACCTAGGGATCAACAGAGCAAGTTGTTCCACAATGTTTTATCTCAAGTTTGACTTGAAGAGAACCACCCTTAGCATTAAGAGATTAATTTTTAATCTACTGTAGTTGTTAAAATTATTTTATCCATTATGATCCACATCCGCCTGAATCACTTATTTCAGTGGGAATGATGTGATTTTGGGGAAATGGGCCTGTTATTTCTCATAATGGTGCAGAAAAGTAGTTAGACAGTAGTTTCTGCTGCAGTGGCACATTAACAAGTACAGGTTTCTTTTCATGACTGTGGGAAACGATTTCCAGAAGATTCATACAATGCATAGTATAGCCCTGTTTGTCTTCATAGTAGAAGAGTAATTTAAATCATGTGCCACATGAAGCCTTGAGGAGAGTTTATGCTTGCATTAGTACCTATGAGATTTGATATTACACTCTGGATTGATGGTAACAGTTAAATCTTCCTTTTCCAAGGGATTAAGCACATCAGCTTTTAGGAAATTGTATGAGTCTTTTCATCACCCATCCAGAAGTTTGCTACCTGCTGTGCTTGGTTTCAGAATCCACCATTATGATTTTTCTCTCTAAAAACTGCTTATTATCTCATCCATCTGTGCATCAGATTACTTCATTCCCAAAGTTGCAAAACTCTTCTGGGAAGAATATGCCCCCTTGTGTGGTTCCCAAGGTTTCCTTCCTTAGCCATTTTTTTTGTAAACAGGAGACATTGGCTCTGGAAAATCCTTCTGGTGTTGTTTATGAAGCTGTCTTGGCCTAAAATTATTGTTCTCAGTGAAGATTCACTGGCAGCTCAGCACCTTTCTTCAGCAGAAACCTCTGCAGACTGGAGCACAAACTGTCAACTTCAGCTGTGGATTAATCCAGTGTTATTTAGCACAGGTGTTTCTCATTTGTTTGCTTGTACTGTACTGAGGAAGTGCACAACCTGATGCATTGGGGTGAGTGTCTTAATATCAGCACGTTCTTGTATCTCATTATTGCTACAGATGCTGGTGGGGAGGAAAGTCTGTGTGCAGCATGTGAAGGCAGTAGAGCAACAATTCTCTGTGTGTGGCACGTGGGTTTTGGGAATAAAGCACAACACGCCCAAGCAGTCCCTCTCGTCTCCTTTATGACTATGAAAATCTACTCAGTGCTTAAGTAGGGGCCCTTCTGAGTGCTCTGACTAACTCTTGTGTTTCCAGATTATTTTTTTTCTTTCATAACCAACTGCATGGTAAATAACAGCCCTGAAAAAAAGCTATATGCTTTTTTTCTTGTTGTTGTCTAGAAGAATTGGTAGAACAGTTAGAAGGTGATCTTTTAAATAATATTATAGAGGAATGTTAAGTAGCTACAGGCTGGGCAGCCATGGCTACAGGTACACGTACACTCTGGAGCAGGTGGTTCTGAGCTCACTTTATAGGGGATTTGATCTCCAGTTCAGTTTGCTTTATTGAAAGTGTTTTGTGTGCGAATATTTAGATGGGAAAAATCTTTAGTAATGGCTTACATGGAAAATACTTTCAAGATGAATCATAATTTCTACTGTTGCTGTAGATGACAAGTGTGAGAGAAGCTGAGGGGCGTATTTTGTGGGAGCAGATTTAGGCTGAGTTGATCATTTTTGTGTCATTATGAGCTCTAATCTTGCACAGATAGTGGAGAATAATTTTTTCTCTTGGCCTTGATTGTAACATCTCTACAACCTGTATCTGTGGTCTAAGCACAGTTTAAGCAAACTGTTCACACATAGAATAACCTAGACTGCTTCAGTTTTAGTCTGTGATTATTTTAATGGTTTGGTTTAGTGGGCAATAGCATTTGGAGCTGATCTCTGTGTTCTTGGATGAATTTTGATTTGTATGTAGTGCCAGTGAAGTGCCTGAGTTTCATCTACAGCATGTTGCTTTAGCTGACACCTCCTCTGACTAGCAAATAACAAGTTCCGTTCCTGCTGGAAAACATGAATGTCTTGTTCGGAAGGATGGGATGTTTATTTTGCTTCAAAGAAGATATACTCAAGAATAGACCTCCTAAGTGGATTATACAGCTGGAACACACTTGGGGAAGTTCTAAATGGCTGCATTTCCATCTGGAATTCCACACTAAGTGGGCTCCAATTATGGGCCGTGCAAACTGCAGAACTTCTTCATGGGAACACTTGGGATTTGACATTGGCTATCCCTGGCCTTCATAGGCAGCTTAAGGAGAGATGAAGAATTGCTTGAAGATATAAATTTAAAATAAAACAGTTTTCTTTCCTTTAGTGAGAAAATACACACATACAAAGCACAAAAAAATAATTGTCCTTGAGGTTAATTTGCTTTTTTTTAAAAAAAAAAAGAAAATGGTGAAGTAAACATGATCAGAAGTGAGTTGGGATAAGCTTGACTTGTGAAGCTGCAGTTGTCCCATAAGCTGCTTGGGAGACCTTTTCTTCAAGCTGTATAGCTGAAGGTGACAATGTAAGTATGAAAACAGAGGGAGTTTTGGCCAGTAGTTGTCAATGAGGAGCATCAACCTCATAGTCTGCACACATACGTGTAATGATACTGTTCCTCCCTTGGAGGGAAGTGGATGAAACTGTATTCAGATTCACAGGAGCTGTTGGCCTTTTGTTTTCTTGTGGCTGCTTAGCTTCCAGTGTTGTCAGGTGCTTTACACATGTATTTCATCTGATAGTATTTTTCCTGTTGGCAGAATGCCTAGATCTGAGAATTACATGCCTTTTTGGTCACTAATGTAAATCTAAATAAATTCAACTAGAATTTTGCTTTTGACTTGTATGCATGGCTGTCAGGGGTTAGTGTTGCCACCTAGACCAACTCAAGCTCCTTAAATGTTTTGTAGATTTTCTTTGATGGCTGGTTGGTTGGTTTGGGGGGGTTTGTTTGCTTTTTTTTTTTTTTTTTTTTTTAAACTTGGAAACTGTGTAACTTGGAAGAAGAGAAGATTTTGAAAACTAAGGTAGAGCACTGCTGAGAAGGGAGTGGTAGGTGGACCCGTAGCTAAGCAAATTCTACAGCTTTCAGCCTCTTATATTATTAAGTGACTTTGCAGTAGTTTGCAGAAGTGGTTGAACAAACGGATTACAAATAATGGGAACATTCACGTGTAAAGAATGCAAGTGGCCACAGGATGTCCCCACTGTTCCATGCTGGTGCATCCGGATAGACCATCTCTCCCGTAGTACAAGCCTTGACACGTTTCTTAAATGTGATACTTAATGTGTTGGAGGTTTAGCATTCATATTTCATATTAATCGACAGGACAAGCAATTAACATCTGATCTGATGGAGGGAGAAGGGAAAAAGGGGAATACTTTGCTTGCTTTAGGTGTGGGTTCTCTTCCAAAGATTGGGAGTGGACTAGACTTGTTTTTTTTTTTTTTTTTTAAGTAACAGTTACTCATTCTATGTGGATGCAATATGGTCGATCAAATTAGAATGAGAATTTATGCAGAAAGATATTTTTCTGTCCACTTTTAAAAGTCTGCTACAGTTGGTTTGTATGTTGACTGAGACAGCGAAGAGTGTACTTACCTAGGGACTTGTCTAAACGAGGCTGGTGGCATTGAGTAAACTAAGGTGTGAAAGTAAAAGTAATGTTTTGGGGCTGTTATGGTAACCTGCTGTGGAAGTGGTTTACTTTAAACAGAAGGGAGACATTCTGCAAAATAAACGTATCCATGCAGAAAGCTGATGCAGAGAATAGCTATGATGAAAAAACATATACCCAGTCTTCTGAATAACACATGTATTCCTCTCTCCTCATTCTCTCTACGTATGTGATGGACCAAACTGTGTCTGATACTGCTCAAAGATGTATGCAAGTAAAAGTACAGAGGCTCTAGCCTCCTGACCAAGAAGGTAAATCTGTGTTTCACCTTTCATTCATTCAGTGATGAAGCCAAACCTTTCCTGGCAAACTCTGGAAAGGTAAAATAGATATGAGAGGAGCCATTCCTCTAATTGGTATCTATCTGTGGCTGTCAATTGGTACTCACCTAGCATACCTGTAAATGTTAAATTCTGCTGTTATATCAATGGTTGAGGATCTGGCAATGGAAGAGAGTACTACTGAATGGGAAACTTACCTGGCTTTGTAAAGGGAATGGGGAAGAGAGAGAACTTTGTCATCTCTCAAGTAGAGTTGGAGAACAACGTGTTTTGCAGTCCAGAGATTTGCTTTCAATTACATAAAGCATAATGCATAAACACCGTTAAGTACAAGCAGAGCTTACTTTACTATTACTGAACTCATTTTTGTTCTGTGCAAAGGAGATACTAAATATTTTTAATTCTAAAAGTGTCCTTGTTGTTCTGAGGAAGTTTGGATAATTTAGCAGTTTGTAAGAGTATCAGTCTTTAAGATGAAAATGTGTTTTTGTTGATCCCAGGTTTGCATGACCTAGTTAACTAGTAAAGTTTCTTAGAGTTCTGCAGAGACGTAATAACCTCATGTTGTAATTCACAGTTTTTCAAAGCAATACCAAGCTTCAACAAATCTATTTCCGTTGATGATTTGCTCAATGAACTGATAGCAAAGGTAAGTAAATAATCTGCTATGCCAGTCTGTGTCCTGTTTGCCTGATATTTGTTTGCCAAGTGGTTACTTAAGCATGTTATAGGGAGGTGGATAAATTGGACCTTTGTTGTTTCAGGTGACATATCTGACAACTAGCTGTTTTCTTGTTGCCTCTCATGCATTTTCTTTTTTGACAGCAGCTGACCTGATGAAGTTGATGTGCTCTATTTGACACAGCTCTACTGTCTGTTGTTAAACGAGGAAGTCAGTGATCCATCACCTCTTGAAACTGTTAATCTTAAATTCACATTACTGTATGCCTTCTTTCTTATACCATTCTTGGTTTTGGCTGTTGGGTTTTTTTACTAAAAATGTAGGTCACATTCTCATGGGACTTGATTGTTAAGCAATCAATTATATATATCATGACATTTTAAAAACAAACATACATCATATCTGTTGCTTAATTAACAATGTATATAACAATACTCAGTTCATCTGGCTACTCAACTTTGGGGTTTGCATTGGCAACAGGAAACTTGGGCTTTCTCCCTGATAATGGTATTTCTAGGAAAAAATATAGCTGTGTACTTATGAAAGCTTTATGAAAAGTGTCTTTTGCAATAAGAGTGGTTATACTCTTGCATTGTTACTCCTTCCCATAATGCACTATTGAAAACAGATAACTGATATTGGAGTCAGTGTAAACCACAACAGTATTCATTAAAAATGTGAAAAAATAGTAACAGTTTTGTGAAGTAGCTTTAAACTGTGCCTAAGGGTAATAGCAGGAGACCTCAGGTGATCTGCAGAACCTGCAGAGGTAATAACAACCATCTTGCATACTTAATGCGGTTGCATTGAGGTTGCCCGAAGGTAGTGTTTAGACTTAATCTGCACACAACATTCATGAAGAGAAACATCCCTGGCTAATTCCCTATTTGCATCAGATATTTGCACTTTTCTTCAAGGGAATGCTTGAGCTTTCTTCTGCATGAAACAAACTTCAAAACCATGTTGTTACTGAATATGTCTGGTCTGTATTTTGTCTCTCTCACTGGAGTGTGGCAGCCTCTCTTGTACAAATATCATTAGTGTGGCAAACTGATTAATGGCTAAGTGCTTTATAAATGTGTCCACTTGGCTGCACTGTAGATTTATAAATGTTACGTTAAAAAAATCTTCCTCTCCTGGCTCATTTCCTTAATTAGTACTTCACCTGGGCTTGAAAAACTTTTAATTTCTTGGGATGTTTCCAGAGTTCTGGCATCAGATCTTCTGTGAGAACAATACTTTGGAAAATCATCCTGAATATAGTGTAAAGGTATGCAGTTTACACCTTCTGCCAGATTTTCATATCTGCTCTTACATAACATACTTAATACAGAAGTTGTGAAGTTCAGTGTTTTTATTGGTCTGTTTGCGTGTCATGTTCAGCATAATTTTGGGGCAAAAGCATTTTTTTAATGTTAAACCAGCTCTGGCGTTAGGGTAGGACTGCATACATGGTCTGGTCTGGATGGGAGCCATGGGAGAGCTTCCCACCCAGCCAAAACAGCTGCAGAGGAGGGTTCTGCCCCATGCACCCTGCTCCCTAGTAGGACTGGCTGCTCCAGTGGCCACTCTGGCAGGGCACTGTGCCTATGTGGCCAAGCAGGGCAAAGCCAGTGGGACTTGTGCACTGCTGAGACATTAAGGATGGGTGTAAGAAGGTAAAGAAACCTACTTATTAGATGACACTTGTGCAGGATTTCCCTGATCTCTATCCTGTTCCTCCTTCTTGGTAGTTTTCTGCAAAATCCTACTGTATTGTGTGAGATATGGCTGATCTCCAGTAGCCTCATAGTTCTACAGCCTTCTTCTTTTTTTTTTTTTTTTTTTTTTCTTTTTTTCTTTTATTTTTCTTCTTTTTTTAATTCATTTCATTGAGGTACAGGAAAATGAAAACGAGCAATTTTCTGTCATAGATCTCTAATGAGGTTTCCCAGGCAAAGCTCTGGATCTTACCTGTTTTGAGAATTGTTTTGATTTGATAGATGGTAACAGTTCAACTTGTTCTGTGCCTCTAGCATTGAATACTGTAAATTGTGAAATATATTTCAGTAGAATCCCTTCTTAGGATAGCAGAACATAGCTATGAATTTATGGATTACTTCAAATATTATCTATAATTGTTACGTATTGCTCTGTCAAACACAGTATTAGCTTTAAAGATCATGCACAGAGGAACAGTGTTTAGTAATGCATAGCATTAACAAATAGCATTACTTGGCAGCCTGACCACACAACTTATAATAAAGGCTTTGGCTTTCGCATCACTGAGATCTTTGTATTGCTGCCAGCATGCTTTCCACAACACTGCTTCATGGCTGTGTAAAACTTCTGAGAGAGAAGACTTATAGAAATAACAGGCTACACCATTGTGCAATGAGATTATAGGCTGCTTATCATAGATGAAGTGCTAAGTACTGGCTGAATCATCAAAGAGACTGAGATTGATGTGTGTGTGAGTGGATGGCTGCATGTTTAACTTCCTGTGTTCCTTGGTGTAATATTGTCTTAGCTGTTGAGCTTGAGTACTTGCACCAATACTTGCTGTGTTTAGCTGCTGGCAATTTTGACTAAGCACCAGCCACAAGGAGCAGAAACTTTCTAAACTTATTCTTCCTTAACTGTTTGAGATATATCTGCCAAAGTTCTTAAAAGAAGCTTTATCTGTCTTACTTGATGCTTCCAGCTTTCTGGTACACCTAGATTACCTGGCTTTATATCTCCCACAATGTACTTGATCACGATTTGAGAGTAACGGTTCTTACAAATAGTTTAATTCAAAGGAGTTTCATTATAAAATTGAATGGCACTTTTATTTAGATGTATAGCATTTTCCCCCCATTCCCCCATGTGTATCAGTGATGATTACTTCAAATAGTTATTGCAGTGGAATCAAAGACGTTCCAGCATGTGTCTATATCTCGGCAAAAGGGTGGCTTGACTTTAAAGCCAACAACAAAATAATTAATGACTTCAGTTATAAAAACTTAGAACAGTAATTTTTCTAAAACACTTTATCTGTGAAATCAGGAGTCTGTTTTAAAAAGTAATCTGGAGCATTCAGGAAACTTATAGGTGAGGACATTAAAACACTCTAATGCTACCCTGAGAGCAACCATGAGCTATGATAACTTTATCTTCCACCCCACGGTTCTTATTACCAGTCAGCATGAAAACCTTTTATGTTAGAGAACATGAACATAATATTACAGAGAAAGCTATGCAGCAGAAAACAATAGCTTGTTATTCCTTGTGCATCTTACAAATAGATAGGGGTAGCAGTTATATTTAGTTATGTGCTGTACAAGGACTTCAGTTTAACTGTATGAGAGATTTTTTTTTTAGCATTTGTTTCTTTTGTTGCTGATAGTCAGTGTTCTGACAAACA
This sequence comes from Urocolius indicus, assembly GCA_013401255.1. NCBI lineage: Eukaryota > Metazoa > Chordata > Aves > Coliiformes > Coliidae > Urocolius > Urocolius indicus. Next base: position 204,117 of record WBNH01010824.1, on the reverse strand, counting down.
GTACTCCACTGCCAATAAGCTTACTTCCAAGGCTGTCCAAGGTGCAGGTGGTAGTGTCAGGCAAGCACAGCTGCTGTTCCCTGAAACTTGTTTCTCATTGCTTTTTGAAAGGCTCCGGTAAGCCTCAGATGAGGTCACTGCATGACTACAAAAGAGCAATGAGTGAAGCAATAAAATTCTAGGATCCTGATTTTCTTATGCTGGAAAAAAATAAAGAAATCTGTAGATCTGCTACAAAAATGTGGAATGAGAGCTAAGAAGAAACAAAGATGCAGCAGTAACCTGAAAACAGCTGCAAGTGCACTAAGAGCTGTCTTCTAGGGTTAAGGGGTTGGCTGACTTTTAGACCTCTGCCTATTAGGTTATTAGTGCCTGGCTTCAACCTTTGATCTTTCTGCAGTTGTGGAAGCTCTCTTCAGTTTTTTCCAACACAGGGCCAAACTTGTATGATTATAATGAGGCCATTGTATTAAACATCCCACATATAAGTGCAGCACAGAAGACTCAGAGAAGTGGCTTATGTTGCAAGAATGCAACAATCCACATTGTAAAACATATATCCATCTCAAATCCGCCTTTATTAAGGGAATAAGGCCTGATTGTTTTTGTTAAAACAGAGCTTTTTGCAAGAAAGATGATGGACCTCAAGACAAGATAAGGGATGGATAATCTAAGCTCCCCTGTGAGACATTAGGCAAGAAGGGGCCTTTTTGTCAAGTCAGAACTGTTGAAGAGCAAACCTTTTGGGAGAGACTGAAGAGCAGAGACTACAAAAACTTGGTTGAGGAATGCTGAACTGTTATAAGTGTTACGAAACTTGGACAACCTTGCTGTGACTCCTGATAATGTTATGCCTATATGGATCTCGTAAGCTAGTGGTTACCAGATGCACAGTTTTCAAACTACTCACAGCAGTTTCTTTCCTGTTTGTTACAGCAGCAATTACTTGCTTTTGGTTACCTTAGCTGTGCTAGTGCTTACCAACTCTGACTGAAGCATAGACATCTTGTTGGTATGCCAACACCTCTTCATCTTCCTCCTCATCTGTATCTAGTTTAGACGAGCCTCCTCTGTTTTGCTCAGAGAGCCTGCCCAGGAGTAGTGGGTGAGCACTGACTCGTGGAAACAGGAGTTACATGTGCTGTACTACAGGGTTTTAGAGCATGTTGGGGCTAACTCCAGGAGAAGCTTATTCAAGCTTACTCTTGCCTCTCAGGCTTAACCACTAGCAGGCTCTGTCTTGTCTCACATACCAGCATCCAGACTTATATGAGGTTATGAAGGAGAGTCTCAGGATGTCTGTGCTGTAAACAAAGATGTAACTGTGGAGCAAAATACTGAAATCTTTTGAAGATCTGAGAGACTGAAAGGGCTTGTGGTGAAATCCATTTCAGCCAGTTCAGTTCATTGACCTTACATCTCTTTCCACCCACCCCCCCTCCATTTTTAAGGATAAAACCCAAGGGAACCATTAGATCATCTGTCTTGATTGCTGTCTGACACTTAGACTAGCTAACAACTTACTTAGTGACCAAAACTTGGTAAAATGTGTAAGAAAATATAATTAGAAGGAATACTAGGAGTAGTGTAGGCATTAATAACAATAGGAAAGTTAGTGTCTTCACATTGTAATCAGGGAATAATTTGAAAATACTACCATTTAAAGGAATAAGAAAAAAAAAAAAAGAGAAAAAATTTCTTGTTTTCTTTGAGATCACTACCAAAAATTTCTCTATTTGGAAATGATGTGCTTTTCCATTATTAAAAAAGGAGCATGACAGCACAGCTGACTTCCTCTTAAGATCTGTTATCTTCCTACAAGGTCAGTTAGCAGAGAGTATTTACCAGGAAATGACTGAAAATTTTTCTGGAATATTGCAGATACCTTGTCCAGACACAGCTGCTTCTGACAGTCCTGGTAGTGTTAAACCTCTATAGAGTCCAATAATTGGAGATTTATTTCAATTATTTTGTTTAGGTTTGAAGAGCTGATTGGTAACTGATCAGTCACAACACTTAATTTTACATCCTGTATCGAGCTGTGCTCAGTCTGAAGAGTGAAACTATTTGTTTCATGTTGTTGTTATTTAACCACTGTCACTTAAGCAGTACATAACATTAAAAAGTTAAGATTCTTTAACAAGATAGTGTGAATTTGGCTTGTCTTGCTGCAGCATTACTGTGCAACTATGCATACTAATCCTTGACTACACTAGGTTTGGTCTGCCTATGTTTGTGGAAATGAATAGCCAGCCCAGGGGTATCAGACTTCTTGTGGAAATTGGCTGCTGTGTTGCAGTGACTGCCAATTTTGTTCAGGAACTAAAGGAGGACTATGGATTGGAGTACAGTAAAGACCTGGTCTGTTTACTGGTTGGGAATGGTTTTGCATGTGCATGTTGTTGAAAGTTGGTTGTGGTATACAGAGTCCTCATTAGAGCTCAGTATGTAAAACTTGCAGTCAGCATGACTCACCTGTGCCATTCAGAACAAGTAAAGTGAGGTGAGACCCTGGAAACCAAGAGCAGGCAGAATGTTCCCTCTGCAGGAACTAACATGCACATTGCTTGTAAAATCTGGTAACTTGCAGTGCCAAGCCCAGTCAGTCTGCTTGTGTGGGTGGGGAATTGGAGTGGTGGAGACACTGGAGATGGTGTTTCTCTTCCTTTTTAATTTTCCACTGCTTAGTGGTGCAAAGGCACTTCCCCATATCCCACAGTTGGCTGGGTTCCTGCAACTGTCACAGTGCTATGTTTATGCTACAAAGGACAAACCTGTCTAAGCAACTGTAAGGTTGTCCAGATTGTTTGAATCAGTAATGAATCAGTGCTGAGCATGTTTGCCCAAGGGTAGAGTGAAGCAGGGAAAGGTTGGCCTGGGTGCTTGTGGTGACTGATAACTCTTTACAGCATCACTGCTGCACGGAGGGGCAAGCAGCCTCAATTAGCCTATCTGCTCTTCTGGCCTTGTATGACTCATTTTGCTTCTTATATACCTGAGCACAAGACCCAGGGATACTTGAGGTCTCTCACAGATTTGCTGCAGTCTCATATTGAGCCCTCATCTCTCCTCAGGACACAATGGGGAGTTAGACTAGATGATCTTCAGAGGTCCCTTCCAATCCCTACCATTCTGTGATTCTGTGAAATGTTCAAAGCTTGACTGAGGCTCTCAGCGTTCCCATAAGCTTTTTGTGGTTCAGCCTCTGTTGATACCTGAGGATGCACTACCAGTTTCAAGGCATATTAAGAAAGCTCTAATAAATCCTTAAAGGAAGTGAAATTATGTGAGGACATTAGATAATGCAACTATTTTCTATTCCTATCCTGGTCAGTTTGTCCTTCTGCACTAATACCTCATGTTTTTTGGCAAATTAGCCTGGCAGAGGCTGGCTCTGTGACTGAGAAAGGCAGTCCAGCTGCCCCCTGATTGCTCTTCTTTCTGCTGTACTGACCCTTTCATGTGCTGGCATAACTGTACTTGTGGTACAGTAGTGTGACTAAATGGCAGCCTTAAGTAGTGCATTTTCCTGTGCAGTTGGCATACACAGTTGTTAGGTAAACCTTAAGGTGTGTCCAAGAAGCAGAGTGAGGCAATTGTGTGGCCTGAGGCACAGGACTTAGGTTTAAGAAATGTGTTGCAATTTTTTTGAGGGAGAGGCAAGGAAAAAGGGAGAATTGGCCAGGTTTTTTGTGTTTTTTTTTTTCTTTTCTCCCACAGTTTTTCCCTGTGATGTGGAAACACAGGTCTGAACTCTAAGGGTTGTTTGGAAGATTTCAACACTAGGCCTTTTAAATCCCACTCTACACACACTTTGTGTCTCTGGAGTGACAGAACTGGGGGTGGATTTCTATTTCAGTAAGGCAAGTGCAAAACCTTTCTAAACAGGGAAAACATTTCAATACTTTGAAGCATTTTTCTTTGACTGAAATGCATCTCTTGCATCTCTGGTATCTGTACTCTTCCCTGGGTTGCTTCCAGGGGTGTGCAAGAAGGAAGTGTTAAACAGCAAAGAGATTGTCATGGACTTACAAAGGTCTGGAAACAAAACCAGCTATGTAAAAATTCAAATTATCTATTTCTCTTCCCTGTTTTTTTTGTCTTTTTACAAGATGAAGGCAGACAGTGGCTTGCTGGACTTCTATTTCAACTGCATGTAATATATTCCAGAGTAGCAGAAGACACAAAAGCCATTATAATAAAGGTGTAAATTAGCTTGTACTCAGGACTGTTGCCAGATCAGAGGACAGTGTGTGAAGCATACCAAATGACAGAGCTGGATGTATGGCAATGTTAATCAGTCCAAAGTGAGGCTGACACCTTTTTGCTTCAGCAATGTAAGAATTGGCAAGGAAAGTGCCCCATCTTGGAGCTATTCATGAAGAGGAGATAAAAGGGTGTTAAATTAGCATTTAGTGTCTGTAGGTGCCAAAATGTATCACTTGTGCTGAGTATGACTGCAGGGCTGTGTACTCACAGCAGCATATTTCTGGAGCACTGGGAAGCTGGGGAGGAGTAGGGAAGCACCTGTCATACCCGTCATAGTGTTCTCCCAGACTACAGCAGCATGTGAAGATAGGAGGTAGCTGCCAAGTGGTAACTTCTGCTGGATGATTGTGCAGTCATCTATAGAGACCTGCCTGAGGTGTGCATGGAGCTAAAATGAGTGTCAGACTTCTGGTTTAAACTTTAACTTCCATCTCTGTATAAAGATTAAAGGAAAGAAGATATGCAGGTAGGGCATGCTTACAAATAGGAAGAAAAGTTATTCTTCAACTGCGCAATGTCTTCACCTTATCTCAGAGCAACTTGCAAGATATTGGCATGGTAATGTACCACCTCCAGACATTTAAGACCAGCAGGTAGTTGAACAAGGCTAAAGTGCCTCATCTAGAGTTTGGGAATTTTTATCCACTCTCTGACATGTTATTGAATTAGCAAATAAGAAACTGAAGTGGCAGAGTGGTGTGAAACAAAGCAATATGGCGACTGCAGATAAAACAAGGCTCAGATCATCTAATCATAGAATGGTAGGGGTTGGAAAGGACCTTTAGAGATCATCTGGTCCAGCCCCCCTGCAGAAGCAGGTCCACCTAGATCAGGTTGCACAGGAATATGTCCAGGTGGGTCTTGAAGACCTCCAAGGAAGGAGACTCCACAACCCCTCTGGGCAGCCTGTGCCAGGGCTCCCTCACCTGAACAGGAAAATCATTTTTTCTTATATTTAAATGGAGCTTTTTGTGTTCCAGCTTCATCCCATTACCCCTTGTCCTGTT
>WBNH01010824.1:131970-198818 GCA_013401255.1 Urocolius indicus | reverse complement strand
CCAGGATGCCATTGGCCTTCTTGGCCACAAGGGCATATTGCTGGCTCATGGTTAGTTTATTATCAACCAGACCTCCCAGGTCTCTCTCTGCAGAGCTGCTCTCCAGCAGGTCAATCCCCAGCCTGTACTGGTGCATGAGGTTGTTCCTCCCCAGGTGCAGGACTCTGCACTTGTCCTTGTTGAACCTCATGAGGTTCCTCTCTGGCCAACTCTCAAGCCAGTTGAGATCCCGCTGAATGGTAGCACGGCCTTCTTTCACTGTGATAACTACTGTACTGTCCATAAATGTCTGGCAGATGAAATTAAGATATTCCTAGGAATGCTTTATTTTGTGTATTTTAAAGATAAGAATATAAAGTCTTTGCCACAAGAGTAGTCAACTTCCCTTTGCAATAATTTAATTTTTTTTAATTTCATTGTCTTGACACCTTGGAATCAGTTAGGGACTGTGATCGCATTGTGTTGGACAGATGCAAGGAAGTGTAGGCCATGAGTAAATAGCTATTAATGAATACAGTTACTTTAACAGATTTGCAAAGCTGCATTGCCCATTTTTAATTTATTTTTTCTTTTGCAGTGGTTTATCAGATTAAATAGCCAGCTGTATTAATTCTGATTTCAAAAGCTGCTTGGTGGATCTTGTTTTGGTTCAGACTGGTCTCATTGTACTGGTTTAGCCCTGGCTGGGTGCCAGATGCCTGCCAAATCCTTCTATCACTCCCTCTCCTAAACTGGACAGGGGAGAGAGAAATATAACGAGAGGTTTGTGAGTTGAGATAAGGACAGAGAGATCACTCAGCAATCAGCATCATGGGCAAAACAGACTCAACTTGGGGATAAATGGTTTCATTTATTAATGAACAATCAGAACAGAAGAGGGAAAATGAGAAATAAAACCAAATCTTAAGACAAACATCTCCCCTCGCCCCTCCTTCTTCCTGAGACTCTCCTTCCTCCCCCCGCAGTGGTGCAGGGGATGCGGATTGTGGTTCAGTTCATTACAGAAGGACTTTGCCACTGCTTCTTCTCAGGGGGAGGCCTCATCACACTTCCCACTGCTACAATGTGGAGTCCCTCCCATGGGAGAGTCATCCACAAACTTCTCCAACATGGGTCCTTCCCATGGGCTACAGTTCTTCACAGTTGCTCCAGTGTGGATCCTTCCCACAGGGTGCAGCCCTTCACAAACTGCTCCAATGTGGATCATCCACCAGGAGAACAGTCCTTCAGGAACAGACTGCTTCACCATGGGTCCCTCACAGGGTCACAAGTCCTGACAGCAAACCTGCTCTGGCATGGGCTCCTCTCTCCAAAGGGTTCCTAGGTCCTGCCAGGAACTTGCTCCAGTGTGGGCTTCCAAGAAGTCACAGCCTCCTTCAGGCATCCACCTCCCTCTGGTATGGGGTCCTCCACAGGCTGCGAGTGAATCTCTGCATCCCTGTGGGCCTCCATGGGCTGCAGGCATACAACCTGCCTTACCATCATCATCACCACAGGTCACAGGGGAATCTCTCTTTTAGTGCCTGGACACCTCCTTCCCCTTATTCTCCACTGACCTTGGTGTCTGAGGAGATGTTATTCACACATTTTCACTCCCTTCTGCTGCTGCTGCTGTTTAGCAACTGTGCGGCAACTTTTTACCCTTCTCAAACACAGTATTCACTGAGGTGTTACCTCAGTCACTAATTGGCCACTAATTGGTCAGCTGCAGGGTCCATCTTAGAATTGACTGGCACTGATCCTCTCAGCTACAGGCAGCTCTTTGTTTAAAGAAGCCACCTCTGTAGCCACTGGCTATCAAAACCTGGCCCAGACAAAACCACAACATTCATTTACAATCCATGTTGACGGATGATTTTTCATTGGGAGGGTGATGGAGCCCTGGCACAGGCTGCCCAGGGAGGGTGTGGAGCCTCCTTCTCTGGAGGTTTTCAAAGCCCGCCTGGACCTATTCCTGTGTGACCTGATCTAGATAGACCTGCAGGGGGGTTGGACTAGATGATTTCTAAAGGTCCCTTCCAACTCCTCCCATTCTATGATTCTATATATGTAGCAATAAGCTGTCCTCAGGATGATGGAGTGTCCATTAGCAGATTATTATTCTTAGAGTTATGTGGATTTTTAAGTATGCTTTAATATTTTTCTGCCTCTTCCCTGGAAGATTAATTTTTAAGTAACAAAGCTGATTAAAGCTCTTTTAAAAAAAAAGAGAGAAAGAAAAGAATTGGATGCACTTTTATCTTTTAACCAGTCTTCACCTAAGCTGTGAGAAAGTTTGCTCTCATAGTTTAAAATAAAGCCTTTGTGATAGTGACTTGTTCCACAGTGTGACTCTGGTGCTAATTTATTTAGTTAATCATTAAAAGAATGGTATTGCTGACCAGTGACAAGTGAAGTCTGAGACTGCAGCAGTTTTCTTTCAGGCTTAAGGTGGAAACTAATGTAGGAATAATAGTGATAGGCCACCAGCTGGGTAAGAGTTGGCTTTTGTGTCTTTTTACATTTGGATATAGAGAGGGAGAGTAGTTTGGAAAGAGGAAGAACAGTACTTCCTAAATCTCTGCAGTCCAATTTATTTAACAGAATCTGTTTAATGCATTGTTATTTAGCTACACTTGCATGAAAATGAAAGTGTTTCAAACACAAGCGTGTTGCTCTGACCTTCAATGTTAACAGTAATTGCACTTCCCATTATCCACACTCTGAATCACTACTGACAGATTTTTTATGTGTAATGATATTAAGCATCTCATTCAGTTTTCTGGGTTTTTTGTTTGTTTGTTTATTTCTTACAATAACAAAAAAGTTCATCATGTTAAACATCGCTACTCTCAGTAGCGACAACATAGGATTCATCCTACTGAAGAACAGTCAATACTGGAAGAAGCCTCCATGCATTAGCCATTTTTGTGGCTAAGGCCATAGTGGGATCTTGGTGGATGAACTGCAGTTGTCCATTTTACATTTGAGTTAGGCAAGCATTTAATAGAGTCTTAAAAATCCACTTCCTTTTTCTTTGCCTCCAATCTCCACAAGCTAAATGTGGTGGGATGCTTTCCTTTCCTTGTGCTTGATGATTTGTCTGTTCAGACTGAGAGTGATTCAGTTTGGTATTAGTTGGGAGTATCACCATGTTTTGCAGTACAATTGAGAATGTTTAGCTTAATGCAGGGAATTGCAAACCATTTTGGCATGGACATTAGGGTCATTCAGAAGCACTCTGTGCAATGCAATGGGTGTACTTTTGCAGCCCCTTGATCTGATTTAATCTAAAAGGTAAATTAGGGATGGTGATTGGTGGAGAGCATGGAGGACCAGCCTGGGGGAACTGTTCCTGGGCAGTTCAGGTTTTTTTTCCTTGCATTCTGTATTTAAGGCAGATTCCATCTCACTGGCTGGGTTAGAGTCTGAATTCATCATTCCCAACTGACCCGTGTCCCAGGCAATCAGTGCAGCTTCTGCTTGTTTTGTGTTTGAAGAGTGCTGGTGTTGTACTTAGCTGTTAATAGGGAAGAAGGCTAGGAGATGCCATGCCTTATTACCTGTATGGAGGAGTTACTGCAGAAGCACCAAATGCAAATTAAATGCAAGCAATGAATATGGCCCTGTTTCTTGGTACAGCTATTAGTAAGGAAATACTGATTCAGTCAACAAATTAATGTCCGTTTTCTTTTTGTAAAAGTCACTGAAGACTTCAAAAATTGCTCTCAAAGGATACTTCTCATATATGCTGTGGACAGACTGGGAGTTGACCTGCTGGAGAGCAGCTCTGAAGAGAGGGACCTGCAAACTAAACATGAGCCAGCAATATGTCCTCATGGACATCCTGGGATGCATCAACAAGACTGTGGCCAGTAAGTCAAGGGGGATTATCTTCCCTCTCTGCTGTGCCCTGGTGAGGCCTCATCTGGAGTTCTGTGTCCAGCTGTTTTGGAGACTAATTAAAGTGTCTAAAGCACTGCTTGGCTGGGACTAAACTCTAGAGCTCTCTTTTGAGCTAAGGTTGTGGTCACTGAACCAGAAGAGTTAGGTTTATTGACTAACCGTCCAGCTTGCAGAGAAACTGCTTTTGGGTTTAAGGAGAAATGTCACATAAGTAGCACTATATTGATGCAGAGGAGTCAGAATTGCTGTTTTTGTTTGAAATTTCTTGTTTTTTAAAATAATTTGTTGGTGCTTTTTAAAATGAAATAAAAATGTAGTAGTGACTGCATGCTGAAAGTGCTTACTTTACTCATGGCATAAGAATGCTTTTCCTGTCCTGTGTGTGCATTTTGAATACGATCCTGAGTCCAGGAGTGATTCATGATGCCTTTGTAACAAGCACCTGACCCATGTATATCATGATGAATCATCTTCCCAGGCCTGGTGGATGTTGGTCTGCAAAATACATGTTCTTTGGGCATGGTACACTGTGCAAGCACATGTTCCTAGTCTCTTTCTTTCTGTGCTCATCCCATCAATGACTCAGACTGTAAATCATGTCTGAATTGTCTTACTGTTTATGCAAATGAAAATTTCAGAAAGCCTGTATTGCCATTGGTTAAATTTATTGTATGAAAAGGAATTCTCAGACTGGTCTTGCAGAGCCTTAGGGTGTATTATTCTTTCCCCTGTAACACATTGCTACTAGCTGCTTCAGTGATGGCTTTGTCCTTACATCAGAATTGCTCTGCAATGATAGATTTGCAAGTGGAAAAGTGTTGCAATAAAAGTAAGAGTTTCCAAAGCTTCAAATTCATCTTGAATATAGTACGATGAAGTGGAAATGAAACAGGAGAGTTTAGCTTAGGAAAAATCACCCGGTTTTTGGAAAGTTTCTTAAGATTAAGGTGACTTGACTCTTAATAAATTGTTAATTAAAATATTTTAACCTCAGTGTATTTGAATGATTGATTTCTCTCTTCATTGGCCCAAGGAGAATCTGTTTGCTTTGCACTGTATAATAGACATTGACATAATGTCATTATTATGAAAATGAAATCGGTGACAAAAGCTGCTTATGAAAAATGGTTATGGGCAGATGACCTTTTGTGATATGTGGACTAAGTGCAATTTCTGTTTGCAGATACACTTGTTGAAACTGATAATGATTAACGTAGGACAGGATTTTTAACCAATGAAATATTATAAAAAATAAATTAAAAAATCAAGCATATCTACCTTTCTGATCAAGTAAACTTTTTAGCTCTCAAAATAATTTTAGGTGCTTTGTACTTAACAACAAATATGATATAAACATATATTAACAAATGTTCATGATGTCACGTGCTGTAATTTTGCGTGTCCTGTTTTGGTTATGAAGCATGAACTGCAGCACTAGTCTCCAAAGTCCAAAATACAGGAGTATTATATGCAGAGTATATACTAAAGTGTGAATAATAAACAGAGCTGATTGTATTGCTTGAAACTAAAGTTTTCTGGCACTTCTTTGGAAAGTGTCACTTTTCAGATGCTTATAACTTTACCAAAGTTTAATCTTTTGAACTTAATGTTTTCTCTGTTTGATCTGTGCCTGAGGGTGAAAATTTATGTCCATATGTTTTAGAGATTCTGTTTACCTGAATATGGCTTATATTGGTTCCATATAATGGGATTTAGAAATTTTGTGGGTTTTAAGAGTTATGAAATCACACGTGAAGAAAAGTTCAAAGAACATATGTTAAATGCAGAGTGAAACATGTTTAGGAAATACCTGAATTCAGTTTTCCTATGTAACTTGGTGTCAATAGTTTATGTGGAGTGTCAGATGCATCAGCTGCATGCTGACTGCTGGGGATAAAAATAAGTACTGAACACTCAAATACTAAATGAGAGGGTGTTATGCAGCGAATGATACTCCAATAATGTAATTATAGACTTAGAGCCTAATGAGTATGTAAAGAGAGTCATCTGAGATTGCATATGTAACTTTTCTTTGGGTGTGTCTGCAGTCTAATCACCATTTTTTTTTCAATTAGTTATTTTACTAAACCTAAATGAACATAGACAATTATTCTCTGGTTCAACTTTTGAGGTTCTGTAGAAATGTGAACAAGAAACAGCTTTCACTTTCACTTTGTGCTGTGCAATAAAATTAGTCCTTGCTGGTATATAAACCTAAAAAAGTTGTTTGGATACAGTGACATATTTTCTATTTCTCTCTTTGTTGTAATGCATACTGAAGCTTCTTAATGTTGTTATATTATCATGTAATTTCCAGTAAGGTGTCTTCTACTGCATTTCATACGCTGCCAAAATGAAATTAGCTTTTGTATACTCCACTGTTGTTACACTTGCCACAAAAGATGAAACTGACTGATTCATAGTTAGAAGACTGTATTTAAATTCAAGTATAACCTGGAATATTCTGTTGAATTATAAAGAGAAAATAATGAGTGTTTTATATGTTTTATATTTATCAAGTGTATAACTTAGAAATCATACCACGATGTTCAAGAATTCCATACCATGAACATGGTATAAAGAGCTGTCTTACACCTACCAAAGATCTGGATGCAGATACTGTATTTATAGCTATGTACTATTACTGCAACAGTAGTTCAGAAAATACTACATCTTTGCAACTTTTCTTCATCAGGCACTAGTTTGGAGGTACTTAGCGGTAGAGGAGGTGGCTGCTGCAGTGGCGGCTCTGCCGGTTAGCAGTCTGGCTGGAGTATTGAGCTTCCACACTGGGCGCAGGAGTGGTGCCTATCCCATTGCATTTGCGTGTTTTCCTTTCCTGGGCCTGCATTTTTTAAAAAGCAGAACTGAAATGGGAGAACGTCCAGACTTTTAGTGAATTCATAGGTTCTAAATCCATGTGGATTTTGAGATATTTGTTTATAAAGTTGCTTAATTATTGAATAAAGAAAAAGTTTTGCTAGCAATTATCTCTAGTTGCACTTGCTCACATGGAAGAAACTGTCTATAAGCAAGGTTAGACTACTATCAAGAAAATAAGATTCAGCTAAAAGCAGCATGGGATAAGCGGGATCAGTCTCTGTGACTGCTGGAAGCAGAAGTTCCTTAAACAGAATTTAAAGTTCATGTGAGTGAATTAAGAGAGGGAGTCACATGATCCCCAGTTCTCAATAGCTAAACTATCTCTCATGCACCTAATTTCTGTTGATGTGAGAACTCTTGATGTGAGAACATAACTTAGAAGAATATTGGAGGGGCCTGGAATAATTGTTTTAATCCACTTTTATGGTTTTCCTCCAGCAACCTCCTGAGCCACATGACACAATTCACCTTACTTACAGAGAACTTACCATATTTGAAACAGCAAGGACCAGAGTGCTTTATGCATCCTGTTAATCCCATCCACAGCGCATGCAATTCTGTCCTCATGTCATGCAGCTAATTCAGGAGCACTTCCAGTGTTGACAGCTAATGGAGACAGTACAGTACTAATGGCCTTGCAAACATCCAGGACATCTGTGCCACCCCTAAACTTTAACCATATCTGGACAAATGACTAACAGATCTCTGATGGTGTGGGCTGTTGATTGTCACAGGGTTGCTGAGCCATGATAAATCCCGATCATTGCCAACATATGTGAGGTAATCTTGTTGTGTAGCCTCATGCAAATGTCTTATTTGAAAGTTTTTGAGACAGTGCATGTTGCTCTGTGTCCATTTGCAGCATGCTCACACAAGCACAGCTGGTTTCTGTAACCTCTCTCAGTTGCTCTAAACCCAAGCTTTTGTCTGTCCTTACACTAGCATTTGAGGCCTGTTAGCCTTGCATGGTGGTTGCTTGAGCAGAAGCAAGGAAAGCAAATACTGACTTAATAAAAAGCAGCAGTGTTTGGTTCTGGTAATTAGGGTAGGATTGATTTCCCTAATGTGTAGCAGCTTATACAATGCAGTTGTAGCCTGTTGTTGAGAAAAGGATTTTTGCAGTCCTGGACCATTTCTTCCTATGGTTGCAAGACCAGATGGACAAGTTGTCCTATAAGATCCTGTGAGTATGCTTAGGAGGCAGTGCAGGGGCTAAGAAATGTGATATGACTGTAGTGAGCTGTAGAGCTCGTCATGGCTGGTGCCTATAGTGCAGCCCAGTGAGATGAAATGATATTATACTGGCAAGGGGAAATTCAAGTTCTATGGCTAGTATGCAGTACCGATGGTTCTAGAAATACTTTAGGAATTCAAAATACTTTTTGTGGGTTTAAGAGATCTTAAAATTATGAAAAAAAAAGCTTTTCTTCTCCCCATCCAATGTAGACTTGCACTTTATCTACACCTGAGTCTGAAATCCAACATCTTACTGTATTGTGTTTTCCTATAGACAAACAAATTCCTTATCAGTCTTGACAAGAGTCAAATAACCTCCTGTATTCAAAATGCAGCGTTTGCATTTGGTTTCTAATTTGAAAGCCAAGATCTTATTTCCTATGATGTCTATCAAACTGCATCAGCTGAAGGTGTCATTGGAAGACACAGCAGTAATCTGCTTCCACTGAGATGAAATGTTGCAGCGCAAAGATGTGAGCTGCATAGCAAGCATTGTAACTTCCAGGAGGAATTTCAGTGTAACAGCTGATATGTTTTTGAGAGTCATATATATCTTTTAAAGATGATAATATTGTCATTCTAATGACTCACTGAAATAATAGGCCCTCTCCTTTTTTTTTTTCCCCTGGATGCTGTGCATACATCACAGCTGCTGTGATAGTCATCCCATGGTGAGTAATGAATGAGGTACAGCAGAAAAGGGCCTTGCCCAGATGGTGGCAGAAAGCTGGAGCTCCTCCCATGCTAGTGTTGACTGCACCTGGCCCTCACTGCCTTTCCTGAAAGGATCTATATAGATTGTCAAGGCTTAAGTCATTTCAATTTATGAGTTTGACGCAGATTTGTTGGCTCATGCCTTTTTCTGTGTTTGCCTGCTGTGTCTGGTAACATTTTTGCATCACAAGTGTGAGGAGCATATATCAAATATATCTAGAATGATTATGCACTGGGTTTAAGGTAGCAACAAGCTTAATATGGCTTCACGATTGTGCATAAAAGAAACTGTCTGTGCAATTTTATCTCAGAAAATAAACAACCTACAACTGGAAAGATGAAGCGGCTCCACTCTCTTCTGCAAGAGGTCACAGAGGAAAGATCGTACAAAACTTCTTGTGTAAACCAGTAAAATTATTTTGATGAAATTTAGTTTTAAAGAATCATCTTTGTAATCTATTCCACGTCAGCCTGCGTCTGTGAATAGTGTGTGATAATGCTGGACCAGAAGGGAGTGTGGCTGAGTGGTGCTATGATGTTTTTTGGCTGGAAATTGTTGGGACGGGAGATAGGCTGATGCAGCCATGGGCAGTGTATTTAACTTCCAGTTTTGTCAGTTTCAAATGGAAATGTTGTTACAAGTCTCTATGCCTTCAAAATAATGGTTGCCAGAACTGCTTCCATGTTTTACTACTTTGTTTTACACTTTCCAAGACTATAGCAGAGTTGCTCCAACAGCAAAGTGGCAAATCTGGCCTGATCAGTTAGTGGATGATGTCTGAGTGTGGAGTTGTATCATTATGAATCTCTGAAAAGTGAAATGCTGAACTATTTTTTCAAGGTTGGGTAGCATGTTGTAGCTAATAGTGCACAGACCCAACACGGTCCTCAGAAAATATTATCTGGCTTGGCTTATTCAGGACTGTAAGTGGCTGATTTGGTAGGGTTTTTTGCCTCTATGGCCTCAAATTTTCATGGGCCCTGACAATACTGCTAGGACAAGCCTTGATAACTGTTTTAGGGCAACATTTTCTATTCACGGCAATTTCTAACTACTTCAGCAAAAGCAACAGGGACGGACTTCAGTTAGAAATGATCAGTAGTGAGTTTACTGCTGTGCTGCAAGCCAGTCCATTGGTATGAATCTAGGGAAGCAGTAACAGCTATAACAGCCTGTCTGGGCCAACAATGACTACCTCATAGGCAGAGCTAATTGTACATGATACTATCTTTTCCCCACACTCACCCTATTCTCCTCTGGTAGCTTTCTCTTCTCAAACTGCTTTGAGCCCAGGATGATTTCCTGATCTTGATGTGCTTTATCTATCTAGCAGCATGAGGCAGGCTCCCTTCCAAGTATGTTTGTTCTTCCACACCACTCCAGCTCTATTTAAAATGTCTCCAGTACATGGCTTGGCTCGTATTGCCACAGTATGGTCAGTGGTCAGCTGTGTGAGGAAATGCTGTGTATGTTTGTTCTGAACTGGCTCCTGATGGCTTCATTTACTGAACCCTATATCCAGTATTATAAGAGACCATGAATAGCATTCTCCACCCTCTCCATCCTCCTTTCCACTTTTTTTCTGCCTGCTTCTGAAGCTATCACTTTCCCAGGCTGTAGGATCATAACCTACCCCAGATGACACACCTATATTCTGCCCAGCTGACTCCCCTGAACCTTCCACTTGCTGAGATAAGGAGGCTAGTCTGAAATGTGCTCAAAGTCTGGAAAAAAGCATGGGTTTATTTATAAACATAATGTTGTTCTCCTTTGCTTTGTTCTGTTCTTAATAAATCAATGAGATTTTGGTGGTACCCATGCACTGAGCTGATGTTTTCATGGAACTATCATATTCCCAGGCCAGGCTTTAGAGAAGTAATATTTAGGAGTACTTTCTTCCTCCTGTGAGGTGAGAGAATCTGGTCTTTTATATAGTGAGGATGCTAGATTCATACCTATTCTGAAGAGATTTTGGACCTAGTAATTTCAAAACAATCATCTGGACTTTCTGCAGTCTGTTTTTAAGTGGCTTGCTCGTAATATTCTTATAAATAATAACATACACATTTGCCATTGCTGCAACATCTTTGATATATCTTCCTATGGACTGGTTTATAAAACTGCACTTTTAGTTTTATTGCAGTTGGCCAGGTTGTTAGAGACAGCCTAGCAGTTACATTCAGTTGTGCTATATGTTTGAATAACAAAAGAAATTACTGTTATATAGGGCAGATATGAGCCCTACAAGGTTCCTGAGCCCTCTTTTTGCTTGTTAACATCTTGAGAGAATCACACTTACTCAATACAATCCTGAAAAGTTATACTTGACTACGTTTGTTGCAAATTTTAGAAACAACATTTTATGTTGTGGAAACACCTGCTGTGTAGCAGGCACGAACCTGGGGTTGTGTTTTCCGATGGGATTGAACTCCAGGGTGCTTCTGGCAGACTGTGCTCAGGCTATTCTCTGTCATGTTGAGAAAGATTCAGAACTTGAAGTGCTGACAGGTCTTCCCTGAAACACTCACCAACTGGGCACAAGGTTGTTTCTGTATTACTGCTGTTCAGTGCAGGTAATACTGTAGTGCCGAAGAGCTGTAGTTGTATGAGTGATCAACATGGCCAGATAACAAACACACAATTAGATGCAGAATTTGTGGTTGAACAATGGCATGATTAACAGGTATTTCTCTCCCTCTATCTAAAATACATACATATAAATCTTATAGATCTATAAATCCCTTTGTCTAAAATGTGAAGTACGTTATTATGCCTCTATTAACTGTATATTTTTAATGTGTTCCTGCTTCTAGTTGCTACTTACCTATTAAGCCTGATTGAACTGGAAACAGAAATAACTTCTAAACAAGGGAATCATAGAATCATTGAATTATTTGGGTTGGAAGGGATCTTAAAGATCATCTAGTGCCAATGCTCCATGGAGGAGTGTTCTGAGACATGGAAAAATAGTAGTGCAAGATTTAGCAAGGATGGGTAGCATTTGTGAGAGAGTAATGAAAGCAAAAATATACAAGTGAAAACCAGAAGGAAATTAGCTAGAGGTATGTGGTGAACCCTAATGGCATATGGTTTGCAACAGTAAAGAAACATGTATCTTTGTAATGCATGTTTATAGTTTTCGTTCTTTTTTTTCTTCTTTTAGTCTGCTGTAACTCTTGAGCCTGTTGCCTGCAAAATTTAACTGGAAATGAGATGTTTAAAAAATATTTAACTTCCTACAAATTTAATGAAAATCACCAGCTTCGTAAAAGAGAACAGCCCAATTAGTGCTCCCTGCTGAGAAAAGGCAGCTACATGTTGGCTCCCAGTCACTTCTGCTGGGCATCAGCCAGCTGGTCAATGAGAATTCACATATTGCACTGGCTGGCCAACTGGCACACATGTAGCTGTGAAAACATCAGGGCCCATATGTCTCTTGTCTGGCTGAGCAAGAGTGCTCATAAGTGGGTTAAGAAATCTAGGACATGTCTATAGGAAACCAGTCATCCCAATTCCAGTGGCTCATGGAACATGTTTTAGTAGTAAGAAAGATGTGACTTCTTGTCAATTAATATGGATTTAGAAAGCTCTAGATGTGTAGTCATGAGAACCACATGGCCAAGTCCCATGTGATGGGAGAGGCTTTGAAAATATTGCTAGAGCTCCTGCTGTGGTGTGAAGGAGGAATAGTCACTATGTTGTAATTGCAATGATGTCAGCTAATATATGCATGATGCATTTCACTTTTTGTAAATGAAAGTGATATTTATCTAGACATGAATTGATATGAAATGTTTCAAAATTTTCTCCATCTGTTTTTGGAGGTGTTGCCAAAGAAAAGGTGGAGAAATATGGAAAATGCAGTAAATATTGCCATTAACATTTCTTTGTTTTGATTAATAGTATATTTTCTTAAAAATGTCTTTAGTGGACTCTTCTGTTAAGATCTCACTTTTCTAAACCTTAACATATGCAAATTCATGGTTACTTGAATGAAGGAGTAAGAAATTTGGCCAGCATATTTCTGAGGAAATGCACTTTCCATTTTAATTGCACTGATACAACTTCTCCATGTAGACACTGTTTGAGGCATTAAGGCACTTTCTTCTTTTTCCAGTTTACTCAGGTAAACCTGTCCTGATAAAACAGTATATTGGAGCTGGTAAGATGATTTTAATGAACACAATGGGGAGGAACCTCCTAATAAACTTACTAAATCTTCGAAGAACTGGGAGGGAACCAGATTCTGTGAGAACTTCCAAAGCAATGGCCTCTCTGTCACTGTCCCTCTTTTTCAGGGGCTCCTTGACTGTTCTGATACATCACACATCTTCACTCAGTGATGTTGCCATGTTTGTGCTAAAATACTAGTTTCTAAAATTGGGGTAGAGTGTGTTTCAGTCCCTGTTGGATGTGTTAAATCTGGGAATCTTTGTCATGTGCTGGACAGGGTTTGTGCTGGAAAGTGGACCTGGTGGGCACTGCAAAGCCTGAGGGGACTTCTGCCACCATCCCAGCCCCCTGCTATGGAGACAGTACTTGTTACTTTGCTCTTGCCTAGGGTTTCATGACAACCACAGGGCTGATGTCAATCACTCTTGCTGCTTTCATACAGGTGGTGATTGACCTGTGAAATGATGCCATTGATGCCAGCTGTTCTCAGCAGTGTTAGGGGATTATTACCAAGCACTTGGGAATATCTGTGTAAATACTTGAGATATTGTTCCCTCGAATGCCTTCAAAACTATTATGATTATGAGCAAGAGATTACTCTAGCTTGAAGATTTATTCATGATAGTTCCATTGAAATACACATAAGTTTATGTGAAATATAAATGCAGTTGATTTTATGATAATTTGTCTTATGTTGGAAGCTGGAAGGCATTATGTTTTTTAATCACATATATGTGTGTGAACAGGACTAAACATACTGATGATTAACATACTAACCTGAGAGTTAGTATGTGAGAGGTGAGAGGTGAGGGTGAGAGGTGGTTTGCTTTCATGCATGTGCCCATGCAGTGATGTATTTGAAACTACAAAGGAGCGTAAAATTAAAAATACCCATTTCTGCAGCATGTGACATTGGTTAATGATGGGGTTGAAATATTTTTACCGTGGAAAGACTGTATCTTTTATATCTATAGCACTTCTATAAATCTGGCTGCTTTTTCCCAGATGAGCTTGGAGGGTGTTT
The DNA here is from genome assembly GCA_013401255.1 of Urocolius indicus. Classification (NCBI taxonomy): domain Eukaryota; kingdom Metazoa; phylum Chordata; class Aves; order Coliiformes; family Coliidae; genus Urocolius; species Urocolius indicus. The sequence goes on along the minus strand of WBNH01010824.1, from coordinate 184,902 downwards.
GAAAATTGCCATAGAATGGATACCAAAAGTTTGAATTTGCAAGTGCAGTAGTTGCTTATTACCCATTATTTTATTGGAAAAAACCAGCATGTAGCAAACAAAAGAATTGTTTGGTTAGCAAAACCTTTACATTATAATTTAAAATTCATTTAGCAAAGAGATGAAATAAATAGAAATGGATGAATTGTAATACAATAAAAGTGCACAGAAATGCCCTCCAATTATTTGGTGATGAACTACTCTATACTTATTTCTCACATCTCGAGTGAGTGTCTGGTCTTTTCCCACGACAAATGAACAAAAGACAAATGGTATGTGTAGTGTGTCATCTCTGTATTATGGGGAGTTGTAAAGATTCACTTTGATGGGATTGTTTTCAGTGTTAATGATAAATAAAAATGTGGAAGCACTGAAGGTAGGGTTTGTGGGGTGGGGGTTAGGAAGAAACCATAACCTTAAGACAATATAGTGCTTTTTTGTCAATAGAAAATGTGACTTCATAACCATGCTCACATCTGGATAACAGCACTGTACAGTCATTAGTCTCATTCAGTTAGATCTTCTGTATCTGCTTTTTAAATCCTTTTGTGGTTTTACATTGTTGTTGTTGATCACTGCCATAAATTTAATTAAATTAACAAATTCTTCATTCACTAAGCCACGATCAACCCTAACAGGGTTATGTGATACTGTGCTACTTAAGAGGCTTTAAAATTCTTGAAATACAAGGATATAGTAATGAGTGGCTGTAAAAGAATATTGATGAAGGAATTTTGTATGGAAGCTGAACTAGGCTGACAAAAATCATGCTATGTAATTAGCCTCATGGAAACAGTAACAGAAAATCACCTAGGCAAAGGGCATTACTAGAGGAATGTGGAAAGGATTTTTTTAATGTTAGGCCAGCAGGAGCAAATTTAATGGAAAGCAACAGAAAATCCATATAAGACTGGGAAATGTGTTTGATATTCATGAAGAGATATTGAAAGAAGGCCTGTGTTCTGAAATGATGTATCCTTTGCTCTGAATTCTGTCTTGTCTTACAAGTTTTTCTTTTGTAAAGTAGTATATTTCTTTGTACATAGCGGGGAATGGAATAGAAATATACTGGTATTAAAATCCTTAACAGTTGAGAAGAGCCTAACAAAATTAACTACAAGCTATTTAAAATCCGCTTTATCTTTGAAGAATTGTGTCATTAAATAGTAAAGAAAAACACATTCAATGAAATATTTGAAATTGGTACTCAAATCACTGTCAAGTGAAACTTAGGAAGGCTGTGGGTCTCCCTTTGGTTTCCTATTAGAAACAAATGGAAGAAATGTGTTAGCAACCTCTACTACTTCACTGATGTAAAACTAATAGTGAAGAGCAGAGCAGATATAAACTTTCTAGGCTTTCCTGTGTCGGGAACTGATGCTCTGTGATCTGATGCCCTGGGTCACTCCTGAGCAATTCCTTTGCTTTGATTTGTCTCTGGCATAAATTTGCAAATTAGGGTTTTTTTCTAAAACATTGTTAATACATTTAACAACACTGATGACAAGATAGGAAGACATCATATGGCCTGAGACACTATTAATCATGAGTATTTGGAAAATCGGTACTTTTCTGAACCTCAGATTTATTTTAACACAAGAACAATGAGGGAAAAGCTAACTACAGAGGAAGAGATAAATAACAGGAAACTAAAAACAAGCCAACCAAACCAATCCCACTCAGCTGCTCACCACTCTCCCCCCTCCCCAACCAAAAAATCAAACACAAAAATACTGTAACCCAGACAAGCCTTTTGAAGGGAAGGAAAAAACTCAAAACACCCTATGTCTTAAACCCGTGCTTCCTCTGTTTTAAAGCTGTTTTACAAATTAAGGGTTTGACTTTTTTTTTCCTTTTAACCTTTCTTTATATGGAAGAAATAAGTCTTAGCTGAGTATTGCAATTTAAAGAGACATACTGTAAATTGTTTCTGCAATATTTTATCTTCCAAGAGAACGTAATTTTAGATGAACCTAAGGAATGACAGTCAACCATTTAATTGGCACTGTGTGCAAGGCAGAATGTACACACTAAAGGTTACATTGAGGTCTGCAGCTATAATTACCATTGACCAAAACAGACTTTTCACTTAATCAGCCCCCTGAGAAATTATGCTGCAAGGTGAAAAGATTACCATTTTTCAGGAAAGATGTCAATAAGGAATGAACACTGCTTACAAGTTTACAATCTGTCTTGTCTCTGCTACGCTTGAAATCTCACAGATTTAAATATATGTAAATAAAAAAAAAGAACTGTATTGAACACTCACTACTGAAAAAACAACCCCACAAACACCACCCCAAACACTCCACCAAAAAAACCCAACACTACCAAAGACTTTGAAAGTTGGATGTCTTTTAAATACCTTTAAGACCTGGTCGCATTCTAGTAACTTTTTTTTAAAGATAAACCTCTAAAGAACTGAAGTGGAAGAAAAATGCTGTAAATTCAGGAATATCCCTAGATGCAGGGTTGGAGAGAGTGACATCTGAGATAATTTGAGGTGCTGAATTTACGGCTGTATAAATCCTAAATTTATAGGGATTTATACACAGAGCATAGCAACTTTTATGTCCTTAAGAAAAGCTTCTTAGCTCTAAAATATGCTTCCCTTCATTCATGGGGGATCACATTTGGTTACGATGAGAAAATTCTGAGAAGCTCTTTACTAGATTTTCTAGCGTTAAGATAAAAGGTTGTTCGATAACTTGAGGCTAGGATGTGTAGTCTTGAGAAAATAAACAGTGACAAACGTCCTGTGCAGCCTAAACATTGAAATGCAGTTAAAATCACGTACATAAAGATATTTACTTCTAACTTCGAATACAGGGCATTAGGAGGAAGAATGCTGGAAATCATTCCACCATAACCATATCCACGGACTCTGTGTAAATGGGATTTCTGACAACTTTTGTTAATTAACTGAAAACCTCTTAAGTGGCTCCTAGACAATTATGTGGCATGTCTTGATTCACATAAAATGGACAAGTCTAAACATAATCTAAAATGAGACTGCATTTTCTCTCTGTGGGTTGTTTGTTTGTTTGTTTGTTTGTATATCTTGGGATAATGAGCATGATAGTTATCTGAAAGTGGAAAATACAAGAAACAGGAGGCATATTAACACCATGTGCTGGGATGCTGGAACAGCAGAGTTATTTCTAGGCTTGCAGTGTCTAGATCCTACAGCAGGCAGGGGTTGTGCCATGCCACCACATGGAAAGCACAGGGCCACTGTTGCAATACTGTGCCCCTCTTCTTTTGCCACTGATCAGGAAACCTGCATCTACCCTTTCAGTTGTTGTTATACTTCCTTTCATGTCACCTCCTTCTATCTGCAAATGATGTGTGTGGTTTTGTGCACTTTCTGTAGCAGGGTAATCTAATGGTTAGATAATGTGGGGCACGAGTTGGCTCTACTGTGACCTATTTGTGTAACAATTATCACACTGAGACCTCACATTAGTGCAACAACTGCTATCTTGGTGAACACTGAACTCTGCTGTGGATCTCCAGAATTAAAAGCACAGCCTCTGTGCAGATCTCAACAGTTAAGTGCAGTAGCTGTCAGGCTCACATCCTTTTCACGTGGAGCAGCATAGGAGCTGAGTGATGGTCTGCATTCCTGCAGTGTACAACAATAGCACTGGCATCTAAGGAGCTGCTTCAAGGGGCTGAGGAAGGAAAGCGTAACTACTGCAAATTTATCTACAGTGTAGAGAAAGCATGTTTCCTTGCTTGCACTTTCACCCCTGAGCATGTATATATAGGCCGTACTCAACTTGTTTCTAATTTGGTTAGCATTTCAGTGATTCTCAAGTTAATTTACCCCCACCTGATTTTCAAATCATATGCAAGATTAAGGATGTGATAGGGAAGGATCTTGAATGTTCACAATGAGCTCAGCTTTCCAACTTTCAGCAAGCTAGAAATATGTATTCAAGACAAAACATGGAAGTCCTACAAATCACCAGTGAATGCCTGTGTTCTCTTTTTCAGGAAGTACGCTTTGGCTTACACATCCCTCTTGGTACAGAATTCCCCAGCAGTCTTGCTGGACAGTTTGAAAGCGATTACCTTGGTAACGCCACTTCCCATGGCCAAAAAAGCTTCAGGCTGCTTGTCTTAGTATTGCCTTTGTGCTCAGTTCTCTTAACAATTATAGTATAAATCCCTAATTATCCTGCTTCACAACAACTTTCCTTCCCTCCTTCTGGAGTGCTTGAAAGGGTGAAGTAAGTAGAATAAAGCAAGGCTTTACAACTGTGAAACTTGCTCAAAATCAAGTTCTGACGACAAACTAAAATGTATTACAAAAGAAAAATGTTTTGATTATCAGTTTCCTGCTGCTACATCCTCCTGTTTAACTCCAGTGTACAGATACACACACTCTTCCTTTAAATCTCAGATGGGAATATGAGTGTCATGCTCATTAAGAGTATAATGCTAGAACTATTAGGCCCAAAAAGGCGTGGCTAAGTGGAAGCAAGACAAAGTGCCTAGTTTTGTTTCTCCAGTTCCCTTTGTGGTGCTCTGCTTTTCAGGTACTGAACATCCAAAACCTAATTGCTTTGCAGTTGAATTCAAGCACTTTTCGTATTAATAAAAACAAACAAACCCCACAATGAAATAATTCTTACAATTGAGGAAAATGCTTCTATGTTATAGACCTTTATGTCCAGTCACATTTAAATGATTGTGGCAGAATAGATTTATGTTTTAGGATCTACTGGAGATACTCCTTGTGGATAGAAAGCAGGAACCTTTGTTCGTATGGGATTGTACTGTTTACAGAGGTCATGTCTAGTATTATGACAAAAAAATCTGTTAGTATTTGTTGGAAAAAGTCCTGCTTGTCTTTATTAGGAAGGCATATGTCTCTTAGGGAAGCAAAGTGACTATTAAATGCTTCTTTTGTTGTTGATGGAAATTCCATGTTCAATTGTGATGCGTTAAGTATGAATGTAAAAGATCTGCCATTCCACAATAGCTGTCTACAATATATCCCGATGACAGTGACGCCAAATTAATCTACTGCATGTCGGTCAATATTTGCAATTGTTTAGGGAGTTTCCTTGATGGACATTTATATAAATAGTGGTTCATTGTCCCTTAAGTGGATGTCACCTCCTGAGAGACATAATCTCCCAGGGGGAAAAAACAATCATGGCAAACCTATCATCAGTCCATAGACCGAGGGACATTAATTTTCTTTTTGTTTCACTGTGAATACCTATTCCCTGTGCCTGACACTGGTTTGTTTTTTTTTCTTCCCCTTTCTGTAATGTACAATTGCAATTGTCTAGTGTGTACTATTTCTTATCAGAGTTTTGGGTGGTTACATTTTGCACATCAAATCCTTCAAACAAAGCAGAAAGAGACATGTAGAATTTTTAAAAAAAATTATTTATTTTTGGGCACAGTTGATGTTGGAAATGAACAGTTTTGTTTTTTCCCTTGTGAAAGGCAAATTCAAATTTTAAGATCAAGACTACACAGTTAAAATGGTAACATGTTACAAAACATTTCTGTGAAATTCAAGAGCTTCTATGAACTTGCACTAATTTACAATTGTAGTTCTCAATTCAGATACGTTAGGAAAGGGCCACCAGTATATTCAACTCAGCAGCTTTCCCACCCTTTTGGGTCTTCTGCCTAAGCCTTCTATAGTGCTGACAAGAGCCACCTGTGCTCTTTCTATCACTCAGGCATATGTAAATCACCAGGCTGTTCAGTATTGAAACCTGCTTACATAGCACAGCAGTAGGTGATACATTTTTGTATGTGAGCACTTAGTTAAGAAAGAACAATGTCTGGTTAACAGTGTCTCACTGTGCACTTCAGCCAATTTATCTTCACTCTGCTTTGCTAGGTTACTGATAGGTTTAACCCTATGCTTATCAGCTACTGTGCTTCACCTATAATTAGTGGCTACACATTCCCTAAATGTTTCTTTGAAAACTTATCCAAATAAATGTCTTTGCTCCTCAGTACTTTTGCGAGACAAAAGTTTTGTTTCTGACTCTTCTTCCATTTTTAAAAGTACTTGTGTTAGGAAACCTCTCAAAGGAACTTTCATCTCCACAAGTGGATTTTATTTATAGAAGAGTTGGTTCTCCTTCAGGAAGGACATATTTCTTCTGTCAGAAACAAAGAAATGAGCAAATTAAAACAAGGAAAAGGTCTATTTTGGTTGTGCTTGCTAATTAAAGAAGAATTAAAAGGCAAAAGATGGGCAGGGGAAGGGAGATCAGAGTTTGATTTGTGTTTGGCTTCAGTTTGTAACTTTTTCTCACTCATTGTTAGTAAATCCTCTTCCTGTGCCCCTAGTGTCACAAAAGAGCAAGGAAAGAAATCTTGGGATCACAGATATCTGTGAAATGGTATTAACTTCAACCATCAATAAGCAAATTACTTAAAATGCTCAAGAGATGGACTGACCACCTTCTGTTAGCCCAAAAAAGCCACCTGCAGAGAGGGAAGAACTCTTATGGCAGTGAAATGTTAAAAAAAAAGTATCCTAAAACCATCCTTTTTCTTTTGTGTTGTGAATGGTTCAAGCTTTAGGAGAACTGTGTCCTAGTAAGCTTGATGGTCTGTGACACTAGTATCAGTCAGCCCTAAAGAAACTTGTCCTCAGCCTTGTGTACTTGCCATGCTGGGCTTTGGGTCCTCCTTGCCAGTTCTGAGTAACAATATGTAGGCAAGGATCTCGGGAAGCTGGACTTAGTTGTTTTTTGTGCCTGTCTGACTTACTGTCTTAACACGCTGTAGATTTGTGGGTCACTTCTTGTCCTTCCCACTCAAACTCCAGAACTTCCAGATGCCTGAGGAGTCCACGAAGAGGCTGCACAAGGGAAAAATATGTTGTTTGAACTTGCCTGTTGATAGGAAATTTAGTTAAAGGTGGGCGTTTTCTGTGCCAGAGAGGAATGATTTCTGCTTTTCTTTGCTTTGTGATGCTTTGGTTTCTTTTGCAATGATTTTACTTATAACACTTAATAACTGAACAGTCTTTTAGAAAGAAAAAAAAGAAGAGTTAACAGTGGTCTCTTTATGTTTACATGTCTGTGTGTATGAGAGATTACTTTGTTTAAATCTAGTCAGGAAACAATTATTAAACAAAATTTGAAACACCGCAAAACATGTTTGTGGTACGATTATGTACAGAAGACTTTGGAGCACAGCAGAAAGTGGCAGAATAAATAGACAAAAATGAGACTGGGTTAATAATTATAGCAGTATTTGAAAGAAGGGTAGTTTACAAATAAATACTCTGTTGTACACACAGGACTAGGGTATTCTGTGGCACTTCCATGATGTTTGTGTGTGGCCACACAGCATTGTCAGTATCCCTCTATTAGGAGCACTAATGCAGAGCTCTCAGCATGCCTGCAAGTGGAGGATGTGCTATCTTGCATGACAGCTGAAGACTAAGAGAATGTAGCTTATTCGGGGTTACCCAGAAAGTCCAGCTGTTGCATTCTTGTGCCAAAAGCACTGGAATTATTCCTCTATTGCACTACTGGTGCATTCCTCTATATGCCAGCTCCTAGACAATTGGTATGTAGCAGAATGGCTTTGCAGGCTTCCAGATTTTGGAGAGTGATATGTCAGGCCATATTTAGAATGATCTCTGCAGAGGCTGTTTATTCCAGTTCACGGTAGCAGGTAGGGCTAGAGGAAGAGCTAGTCTGCAGTGCATAGTCATAGAACTCTGTGGAGTCGTGTTAATAGCTTCAGTCCCTGAATGCCTGTTTCCTGAATCCACTCTCTGGTCATCTGTAAGAATTCTGCTACACTTCATTGGTGCTTTTTTGTTTGTTTGTTCCATTTGCACTCCACCTCTGATATTAAAGGAGACACCAATGATGAGATGCCCAAATAATTTTGGGCAATACCCTGTTTCTGGTATTGCTTGGATGTCAGAAATATTTCTCTGCAATGCAGCCTCAGGGATTGTCATATCCCCCACCCAGTGGCTTGCAAGGAATGCATTGGATAATGACAAACTGCAGTGCGCTGTGCTTGGAGAGCTAATGAGGTGCTTTGTTCCTCAGCAGCAGTACATATTTCATCTACACCTTTCATGTACAGAAATGGAATTTTAACTGACATTATATGCATGTGAAAGGAAGTGAATTTCTGATGAAAGTGTAGGTGCTAATATTCTAACTGTAATAATTTCATTATATCCTCCAAACTCAGCATCAAACTGTCTTTGGAGAAAATGGACATTTTGAATTTAAGGTAGGAAATTACCAAAGGGAATTGAGGATGCCCTTCTGAAAGGATGTCAAAGCTGACTTGTTGGAAGAAGCAGGGGTGCAGTACATGCTCAGACACGGCTTTCTGAGTCTTTCCTTGGCACGAAGCACCTCTATTAAATGCTAAGGTTGAATTTCTACAAGGTAAATGTAACCATATGCAGGAAATAGAATTGCAATCTTGTCCTCTTTTTGCTTCTTCTGTATATTAAAAAAAAATATTGTGCTATTTAAAAGGCTGGTATTTTCAGACTATAACTCTGGGTGGGAATGAATGGGGAAAATAACTATTCTGAATTTTAAGCAAATTATATGTCTCCTAATGCTATCAAAGTGGCAGAAGCTGAGCATTGCTATCTGTATAAAAGCATGCGGTTCTGAGGGCTATAAAACACACCAACATGCTCAAGTTTGCACTTCTGTTGTATCGACTCACTGTATGTTCATCACTGCTGTGTCTGCCATGTACTCTTCTTTCACTGCTCTCTTGCAGAGAGAAAAGTGTATGTAGTGAAATGTTTTGTTGAGGATTGTTTTGAACTGTATGTGTATACAGGCTTGTACATGTTGCTATGCATCTTGAGCTGAGAGGTGAAGATCTAAGAACATTGTTGTTTGTGACATTTTGCAATCCATCTAGTTCTCAAGATAACTTTGTTTTCTGTCCAGCATTGTGTTGCTTTTGCCAGAAGAGCAAAACTGTCTGCAGAGTTCTTGAGCTCTGGAGCAATTCCAGGGTGTAGGTAGTGGCCCAGTCTGAGGTTATTTTGACAATGTTCTGCAACCCCAAAGAAAAATCTCAACAATGTAAAACTTTCCCTGTTCTGTGTGTTTAAATCAAACTACAGTTCTACTACCATCCAGATTGATGTAAATTTCATGTATTTATTTATTCGCACTAAAGTATGTCCTCATCACCTCATCTGTTCCCCGTGTGAGTCACATGGTGGAAGTTAAAAGTGCTGCCTGAAGTGCAAATTCTCTGAAAGAAGAGTTGCTGGTGGTGTGTATTTCAACTGCAGGGAAAGTTTTAGTGTTTCTTTTTACTCCGCATCGTTTCTCTCCTCCTGCTCCTCTTGTGCTGCCATAGACAGCTCTCTCTTACCAGAAGGTAACTTAAATGCAATGTTAACAGCATGAGTAGTACCAGTGCTTGGATGTGAGTGGGAAAGAGGATAAAGGATGGAGACTAGGTGACCTTCTGGTAAATCTCTGCATTGAATCTGAGCTGCAAACTTTGTTAGTTGCTTGTAAAATGTCTCCTGTGTGTTTTGCTGTTGCCTGTATAATCAAGATCTGCTTTTGGAAATCAGAGCTAATGCTTTTGGAGCAGTATTTCAAGGAGATCTAGAATTCACATGTAGGCTATGATTTTGCTTCAGCTATGTTAGACGCATTAATGCAGATTAAATGGAAGAAGATAAAAGACAAGTTGGTGCAGTCATATTTGCAAAATAATAGAAATGAGCATGATGAAAGGTAAGCACACAGCTGGGTCACTTTGCTGGAGTACTCCTGAAACACAGCTCTCTTCACTTGAGCTGCCCTTACGAGTTTTCCAGGCTCTTTGGAGCAGGAGTTGGAAGCACGCCAAGGGAAGGTGTTTTGCCATTATATGTTAGGTTTTATTTACTGTTTGACAACTGAGAACCAAAGAGTAGAACCTGTTTGATACATGGATGACTTATTATATACCTCTTTAAAGTCTTCTCATCAGCAGGAGTTATGCTTCACCCAGTCCTGAGTGCTATTGAATGCCTCTTTGATACATGGCAGATCGTTTGAAGCTTTTGAAGCTACTAAAGCTGGAAGCACCATTAAATTTCCAAATTGTTTGTAGCGTGTATAGTGGCCCATTCGAGAAAATAAGAAAGGTGAAATGTCCAAGACCTACAGTTGTTCCTTGTCAAATAACTGGTCTTACACTGCAGTGACTCAGTTTTCCTCCCTTCAGAGAATCTTCACCTGTAGAATACTTTGAGACTGACAGCAGAAGGAGGCTGTGGAAGTATTTGAATTAATTACTGTTTGTCATAATGTTACTGTTATGGCTATCACTGCTATAATCTGACGTAGATTCATTTATATGATTAAACAGTTCTATCATTTAATTAGATTTGAGTTGCAACTTAAACATGCTGGTGTACTGAGACAATGTACAAACTTTGTGACTTACTTGCTGTGGTACAGACCCATTGCTATCCTGGATTTTAGTGAGGATCAGTTAGCAATGCAATGCACTCTAAAGTTGAATAGCTGATCTGTTCGGGGTTTTTTGAGGAAAACTGTCCTCTGAAAGTTTGAATGTGTATACACCTAGATGTTTTAGTAACAGCTAAAATGTGTCTGACTTAATGATGTGTTCCTATAGTCAAGACCAGATCAGCAGGTACAGCATAGATGTTGGTAAAAGCATTTGAAGGATGAAGTGCCAAATGTTACAAGTCAAGAGAGAAGCTCAAGAGAGACCTCATGGCTACAAAGGAACTCACTGTTTACTCAGATGTTTCCTTACATAAAGTGTGGAAGTCAGTAGCTTTTGTGAGAAGGAAAGGATTAATGGGCAAAGGTAAAATGGCACTGGCAAAGCTGACCTGCTGCTTGATTTATGACAGCCACCCGCAGCACACTGAGTACCAAGGGCTTCTGAGGTATCATGCTGCTGGTGTTACCCATGGAAAAGGGTGGATGGTCTGGCTTTGAGTCAGCCATCTTCTAGGTTTTCTGAATATGACTGACAGTGATTTCATCTTGATTTGTCCAGAGAGAGAATGTTTGCTCCAAGATAAACCTTGTATTGTTTTGACTAAAGACTCTAATGCCCAAAGGGAGAAAAATTAATCCTTTTCAAAGTTGTATATTTTGTAGTAGATTGTTTTGTGTTTTATTACTCTCCCTAGATATTTTTTATGGTGTTTGGAGATGTCCATTAATCACGGCAGTGTTGTCATTTCAGATGGGTTTGGTGAGGCATCCAGCATGTTGGTGCCTGTGAGCTGCCTACCTCCTGCTCCAGCCAGCCACAAGATCACATCACTTTGTCATAGGAACGAACAGCTGTACCTTCCCTCATATTACAAATCCGCTGAGTGGGTCAATCTGACTTCTGTCTTTATTTGGCTTCTTTTGTTCCTTCCAGCTTTCACTCTGCTGTGCCTTTGAAATACACAAGAGATGGTATTACACCATTTTACAGAATGAAAAGAGAAGGGAAACAAGTGAAATGTCTTGTCCACATTCAGGATATAAGTAAGGCAAGAGACAGAAAACTAATTCCCTAATTCCCAGAGCCTGTTTCATAGAACCAACACGATCTCTACTGTGATAGCTCCTCTCTTTGCCTTTTACCATTTCTTTCCCTTACTCATTTGAAGACCATTTTTGGATTATATGTTTCCTTCTGCACTGCTTGATCTTAGCTTTCCTTTAGGAGCCAAAGTGATCTGATATTCACAGGTCTTTTTAACGATAACTACCATTTTCCTCTGTTTGGCTACAATTGAAAAACCAGCCTGACTGTATCAGAATTGTTACTTGCCATGACTGCTTCTGACTACCCTCAGCTGCTGTCTTTCATAGAATAATAGAGGTGCTTGACAGCAAAGTCTAGTAATGCAATTTCCTGTCTCAGTAGATTTCATTCCTGCTCTTAACCTGTTCACCTCCTCAATAACAATATCTGGGAAGCCACACTTCTGGTTTAAGATTAAAGACACTTCTAAGATTACTTCCGTAGCACTGGAAGGTAACAAAAGAACTTCTGTTGCATCGATTACCAAAAGTGTACTTTAGCAAATATGCAAATATCCCTTTGCAAAAGAAACTCAATGTGGAAAGAAGTGGTGGGAGCTTAATTGTCCCTGGGACTGTAGATGGCTTCCAGACCATGGACTGACCATTGGTGTTGTGGAAAGGTTATTTGAAGGTGACAAATAGTTTTTTGTGGGTTTGTTGTTTTGTTTTTTTGTTTTTTTTTTTGTCAGTAATGCTCAGAAAATTAAATGTATAAATTCTGTCAAAGTAGATGTGGACTAGATTTAGCAAATTCAGAACTTCAAACTGTATATGCACTCATCCCTTGGTTGTCAGGGTGCCTGATGCATCCCTATCTCAAATAAAATGCTACTACGTAACTATCAGGAAATGCAGCAGTTAAGGAAACTAACAAGCTGGACACCTATCATCATCTCAAAGCATGTCACTTGAGCAGAAAATAGATACCGAAACCTGTAATGTGCCTGATCAACCCTGAGTCTGTGCTGATGTACAAGTGGGTCTCTACGTATTGCAGTGCAGCATTTTCCAGCCACTCTTTTTGGTAATTTCTAGTCATCTGAACTTGTCCATGAATTTTTACACTGTTGGCTGCACAATGGGGTAATACAACAAATAAAAAAAAAATAGAGGTAGGTGAAATGTTCTTTTCTGCTTCAGAGTGTACTTGTATGAATTTGTGTACCTTTTTAATGCCTAGAAATGGCTTTGTAGTTAAATATTTTCCTTCCATTCTAGGTTGCTACTTCACTCGTCTTTCTTAGTGGTTCTCCTTTTGAGAATGAAAAGAAAGCAATGAATGAAGTCTTCATTTTATGCTCAGTTAGTTATCTAAAACCACTTTGCTTTGTCTAACAGCTTCATGTTAGACTGGCAAGATCTCTCAATCATAATTTGATCTTTAGGGGTGATTTCCAAGAACTGTTTTACAGGCAACATTTTTACGCCGTTTAAGATTTCCCTATCAATCTTAACCGACATTCATAATCTACGAAAGAAAATTGTGCAGCTGAAGAGCTCTCTTACACTTCTACAGTGTAAATGTGTCATTCATTCATTCTTCCAGTATTTTTGGTGTGATGTTTTCGTGGTTTGTGGATTTTTTAAAATCTTTTACTGAAATTTAGCAGAAGCAGTTTAAACAAGGTCTCTAGGTAATGCAATTAAGTTCAGTGTTTTAGTGCAGTGATTAAGATAGAGTGCTCTATCATCTTTGACTGTATCACTCACTGATTTCCTTTCATTCCCAGATGTGAATTCTTATCAGACCCTTTGCCTCTTCCACCCACTGCAATTAACTCGGCTAAAGGGAAGATAAAGTTTCTAGAATCAACCATATTCTGTTTCATGATTGTTACAAAGAAAAATCAGAGTCTCTTTCATTGCATGTTTGGGGCATCTCAAATAAATAGCAGGTCAAATTACTAATCTATTAGCTCTTTGTCTGCCATGGTATGTGCAGTCATGAAATATTCATGCAATTCGGAAAAAAGCTTGGGGGAGTGTGTGGGGGGAAGGCAGCTCCTGAAATGCAACCACGGTATCATAAGGTCAATCTGCTTGCCGCTCTTAGATTCAAGCGCAGGTCAAGCCTTTCATCCTAGAAACTTTGCCCAAGAATTATTTACTTTCAGCTGTCAAGCTTGTTAAATGATTACCTAAGTAAGTAGTGTTCATTTTCTTTATTCACTGGAAGATTTTTATAAATGACTTTTTTTCCTAAAGGATTACATTTTTACAGTACATGGTTCTCTATGTGTAAGCTTTTCACAGAAGTCCTAATCCGGCTTCAAATTCAATGTATTGGCAACTCCTGTTGACTTCAGTCAGAATGGCATTGTGCCTGTCCCATCTTTGTGCATTGGAAGAAAGTCCATTCAGCAGTAGAAAGCACATTCAATGGCATGTACTTATAACACTGGATTTAAAAAAAAATATGAAGTTGCATATGCGTGTAAATGAAAAACTAGATATATTCTAGTTGGAGTTCCTACCCCATCCAGCTCTGGAGAATGAAGAAACACATGATAAAAGAAGAGATAATCTAAATCTGAAATATAAAGAAAAATAAAACCTACGCTAATATTGTGTCCATTATTATGGCAGAGTAGCTACTTCTGTGTAGTACAATCAGTTTTCCTGTTCTTGTGCTTCCTCATCAGTGCAAAAAATGTGTAAGGGAAGGGTTCAGTTTGAGGGTGATTTCTCTTCTTTAAATGTATGTATGTACTAGGGAAAGGTGAGAGGAATCTAACTTGTAATCTGAAACAAAAGGTGACAAGATTGGCACCAAGGTTGATTGAAGAAAATTAATTTTACAGATTCAGTCCGTTGCTTGTAGAAGCTTGTATCTTTTTCCATTATGTCAGGTGAACAGTGTTGCCTGTCATCTTGATTTCAGCACCTCATTTATTTTTTTTTAATTAACCTGGTTCAAAGTTTTGGAAACTTTGCAAAGTTTGCAAGTTTTGCACACTTTGCTGGAAACAGCAGAGACCTGATTGTGTAGTCACAGGCCACTATGTTGTACTCTGAGGAGGCACACTTGTAGTACCTTGTAGCACTTGCAGGTGTCTAAACATGCCTGGATTTTCAACAAAGTCCAAGACAGGAATGACTTTCTAATTCAGGCTGGAGAGTCAGACTAATAAGAAACATTGATTGAGAATACATAAAACTGTGGAGTCATGGGGATGTTGTCTTGCAGTGTAGTCCAGATGTAGTCCAGCATTGTTCTTGAGACTAAATGATTGCTATGGGGACAGCTGTAGCTTTTTCTACCTGTATCGTGAAAATCTTCAATGATGATGACTTAACCTCATCCAGGTTCTCCAGGGTGACCTCCTGCTGGAGATTTTTTTCCAAATATCCAGGCTGAATCTCCCAAGGCTCCATTTCCAGTTGCAATTTGTTACATTTCACTATCTATTAACAAGAGAAGAGCTTAGCTCTATCATCTTTCAATCATCCTTGAAATAGCTGTAGGCTGCTATTAGAACCTCCTATTGCCTCTAGCTAAGCCTAGATTAACATGTTAGAAAGGACAAAATATTTCATAGGCAGATTTTACTTTTGTAGAAAATATACCCTGTGGCACATGCCACATATACACATCACCAGTGGCTGTTGAAGGTGATGAATCATAGTGGAATAGAAGTGTGATCCATAAAACATTAATTTTCCACTGGCTACCAGCCAGTGTTTTTCTTCAACACTTTAATACTCCACCCTGTAGCAGGATACCCTGCCCAGCAGCAAGGTCAGGAAGTGATACATGGATTTGTTTTTTGAATAAGAGCCTTCACTGGCATGAAAAGAAAATGCATCTAAATACAACTGCCTTTGTGCATCCTCCAGCGGAACTGACACATGTTCCTTTTTAGTTAATGATTTGTGCAATCCTGTGATCTAGCACGCTACCAGTAGAGATGGAGGAGTCATAGGGAAATGGAGCTACCATTGGGTGTGTTACTTCTAAGGAACTGTGTAGAGTTAAAACACCTTCACATTGTCCATTTCCAGACAGCACCTCTAGTGTTGTTGCTACGGTGTCTATAACCATGTATAAGATAGTTCAATGAAGTTTCCAAGACTGCATAACTTCTTTCAAATCACCAGTGTCTACTGTAAATCATAAAGTGGTGAATACAATGAAAATTTAGATATTTCGAGATGTTACATTTATGTCAAATTACTGCATTGTGTTAAAAAACTAAAGCAAACCCATTTGTAATAGATGCTGCTCTTAGGAAACTGCTACTGGTTGAAGAAATGTTTTCTGAGATATTTAGATACCACTTTTTTTCATGAGAGGGAAATTGTCCATTTCTTCTGCCATCCCCTCGACTATGTCTTGCAGTAAAGCATTTATGGTTTTGTTGGGATTTTTAAAGGGAAATACCTTTTTGGTTGCCAGGATGTGGGAAAAAATGCATGGTACACTTTGAAAAGATGATCTCATAGGTAGTTACAACACAGTCAGGATTTCTTTCAAGAAAAGGCAGATTCAGGAGTCTGTAAAAGGGCCTGGTTTATATTTGTGTTGACTCATGGACTGAAGTGCCAATGACTTTTAAAGTGCTGTGCATGCTGTTTCTCTGCAAGGTCTTCTGCCATGACCATGAAACAAAGAAAAGGTGCTGTGCATCCCATTGAGGTTGAAATGCCAAATGCTGTTCTCAGTTGCATGTGCTACTGGATAATGGCTGCATCAGTCCCTGCCCCTGGGGACATTCAGGAGACCTGCATGCCAGTCTCTGTGAGAGCCTGTGATGCTCACCTCGTTGCAGTGTGGAACATCCCCTCCCCGTGTGCTGCTGCTGGCACATCAAGCCCCAGGTCCCTGCGTGCACAGAACTGGATAGGTCCCTGTAGTAAATGCAGATGGAAAAACTGATTTCGTGGTTATGTCACACAGTGAGCTCTAAGACAAGGATTGCTTTGGATGTCATCTGACAAGCATATCCTGCAAGGTGAAAATAAGATGCAGCTTTTATTTTCCTGTGTTAGCTTTCATTCCACCTGTACAGGAGGGCACCTCCACTTGTATTTAAGATTTTGTTTAAGTCATTTGGAGATAAGCTGCTGTGGGATGCAAACTCTTAACTCCTGTTGGAGGCACTGGAAGAATTGCTCACGCACTTGCATAAAAATTTCTGCCTTATTACCATAAAGAAATAGAAGCCCACCATGCATTGTCAGGGATTTGTGTGTTAATTATCACATTTCACAGTTGAATCTGGTCCAGAGGGACATATCTATAAGGAAGTACTAAACCTAGAGATGAAGAGAGGAGCACAGCTGATTAATAATTGTAATGATTCTTCTCATTTGCAGTTGGAATCTGGAAAGGGCGCTAACTTACACACTTGTATAAAAATTGTTTAATATTCCTATATTTCCTTTCCTTGTATAAAATTATTTTTCTCTTTCTGATTTTTAAGGGCTAAGAATGGTAAAATATTGAACTTTGGAATATAAAGGTCTATATTCAATGTTTGATGTTATTACAGAATATTTAGAAATTGGTCTTTGATCTGGTCTGTATTGTTCCAAAGGTCAAGTCTAAAATCAAAGTTCTGCACTGGATATGAGAGATACAAGTTCCCTTCCCAGATTTTTTACCATCTGCAGTTTTTTTATATTGCTGAATTCTTTCCAATTTCACCATCTCTAAAGTAAGAATAATGCCACTGATTTTCTTGGCAAGTTGTTTTGATTATAATGAATGTCAAGAGTTATTAGGAGCTGGATTTTTATTTTCAGAGAAATATTTAATTCAAGTTACTCTTATTTGTCACTGAATTAATGTATTTTACTTGTAAATTTTAGAACTTTTTTTTTTCTCCTGTGACAGAATAATTGTGACAGTTTTCAAAAGATACTTTATTTTAGTCATTAGAGCATTTTTTGGTGGTGTGGGGTTTTTTAATGTACTCCTGGTAGATTCCAATCAGTACATGTTTTCCTATACTTATGTACATATTTAAGGAATAACAATGGAGACAGCAGGTGTGGTGATTTGATTCTGGTGATTGATTGACTAGTTAAGTGCTGATGTCTATAGGAGGAGTTAAGGCCATTTTTATAAAATTGAAAATGAAAGAAAATTATAAGGGGGTGGATTTTTGTTTAGTGATTGAGACAGCTTTTGCTGTGTATTGTTAGGAAATGAATTTCCTACACGGTAGCAATTAGATTTCTTGAATTATATTATCATTCTATTGAGTTTAATATTATAGTTGTCACTTACATAATGAGCCTTCTGTATGCAGCTCTGATACACTGAGCCTTGCTATTTCACACTGGGAACGTGAAAGAAATAAGTATTTACATCTGGATTTCTCTGCATGTCCAACAGTCTGCACAGTGAGTTTTCAGATGAAATGATGGAACCGGTATGATCTCTAAATGGTAAAAGATGTCCTTTCTGATGACTACTGGTGAGCAACACCAGTTCTCAAGAGGCATGTTTTCATTTTTGTTGCTTTGTTTCTACTTAGAAATCCCCATGTCCACAATGATTATACTGGGAAATATTGGAAGGTTTATGGTTTTATTTGTTCAAGTATGTTTGCACATTAATGTTTAATTTCTTACTTTGTACACAATATAGGAAACGATGTATTTCTCTCCCACAGAGAGGTATAGTAGAATAGGAAAAAAGGGGCATTACAAGTGATGGAGGAGGTTTAGCAAATATCTAGGTAGTAGTAACCACTTTTCCTTTAGGAGAGGCCTCAGATTTGTTTCAGTCAGGAGTTTTGTAGCCTCTCAGCCATGTCATGCTGATGAAAGAAAACAGGTCAGTTCCCAAGAAGCTAAAAGGAAGAGGAACTGGTGTGGGCAGGTTGCCCAAAGGTTTCATCTCAAAGCCAGACGGAGCTGTGTGCTGTGACACATGTGAGTTTCCAGGATGGCTGAGATCAGGGAGCTGAACCTACATTAGCAGGAATGGAAATGTTTTGGAAAATGTTTTCCTAGAAAAGAGCATGTCCTGTACTGATGAAAAATGCAAGTGCCACTTGCAAAATTATTTTGGTTTAATTTGACTTGCAGATAGGACCAACCCAAGTCCAGTGGCAGTTGTAAATTGTAGATGGGTGTACAAACTGACTGTAAAATGATCCCCAGTTCCATTTTCCAGACTTCAAACAAAAAAAAAAAAGAAACAAACTAAAAACTTGCCCACAAATGTCAAAGCAAATTTGTGGTCTTTTTGCAATGTAGCAGTTTGACAGAATGTCATAAAGGAAGTGAAAATGAAAGGATGTACCCTGTGCAGATTAAGTTACAACATCTTCAGTGAGGTATGAATATCCCCAGTCGGATTTGAATTTGATGTGTTACCATTTCTGTCCACTTCAATAGAACAACGGTGTATTTTATGATGTGCACATTTAGAATTTAGACGTTTTCTGAGCTATTTCCTTTGAAATTAACAAACCAGTCTCCTTGTTTGTTTGTTTGCGGATTTGCCATGCTTGCTTAAGATAGTTGGCAATGTCAGAGCATCTGAAATGCCAAGCTCCTGACAATAGCTCATTTCCCAGCCAGCTCCAATTTAGGCAGGATTCTGGTGTGTTTCCTGTTATGGCAGTGCCTGGTTATTTCCTTTTTGTGCTTATTAGATCTTGCATCTTAATGAAATTAATGTTCATTAGAGACTCCAAAATGCACACCAGTCTCTATCTGATACTGCTTTGAATGATCCGTGGAGTTTCCCTTTGGTTTATACTCAAATTAAATTGTCCTGATGGATGAGGGAACTTTGCTGCCTGGCAAATGCCTGGAGGTCTCTCGTCCCTATTCATGTAGTGCAAAGTTGAAGGAGCACATAAACCTCTGAAGGGGAGCCATGGCTGTGAGCGGAATGGGCTGTGCACATCCACTGGCACATGACTTGGCAGGCAAGACTGGTCTCTTGGGAAGAGACACCTTCCTCCCAGCCTGTATCATGGGTCCAGTGCTTCTTTGTATACACCTGCCTGCCCTCCACAAGCGTAGCCCAGGTGGCTGCCTCCTCATGCTCCAGACAGAAGACTGGTCCTTGGAGGTAAAGACAATGGGTGGGTTCAGCCACAGCATGAGGGATTTCAGGAATATCGGGCCCTTAGTTTGATGCTTGGCTTGGCCTTTAAAAGTTACAGTATTTGTGGTTCAGGAAACAGGCTCATTTGCTTCAAAGGCAGCTACTTAGTCACATTATCTTCAAAACATTTTGTGTATTTGTAGGAAGAATAAATGACTGCTTGGAAAGAGAGAAGATGAGATATTCCTAATAGAGAGAGGGCTAGTGTATAAATAAAAGGAATAATTGGAAAGTCCATGACTTCCCTGCCAAATCAAAAAACCAATCAGATTTTTTTTCATCTGTTTTCTGCTAATTATTCGTAGATGTATGAGATGTGCTATGCCTGATAGAGGGGACGACATCCTCAGGGACATGAGGACTAGTGACCACAAGTCAAAACAAGAGCAAAATGTCCTTCCATAAGTGTGGTGTAGAAATTGTTTTCAAATCAAAGGTGATTTTGTTAAACCAGCTAGTCTAGACTTCATATTCCGCAGTAACTCCTTGTTTACCAACAGATGTTTTTTATGGTAAAATTATTGCTTCATTCATGATTCCTAGCTTTATATGAATAAACCCTTTCCATTTCATCTACTTGCCTTACAGCACAATCACTTTGTTTTAGATGTTTAAAATAAATGTGGGTTGGAATGAGTGTTTAATTAAATAATGACTTCTGTTGCTCAACTGTTAAATAAAGGTCAAGCTCCATTTGGCTGCAAAAACTTTTCAGTTCAGTTTTACTAAGCAAAACGTACTTTATTTTTATAAAGGCATCTGGTATTTCTGGACACAACATTCTCTGCTAACTTTAACTGCCAGTTTCTTTCACTGGTGTTTGTATTGTCTTTTGAGACTTGCTATACTGCCACCTTGCCTTGATTTATGTCAGTAATGAAAACCAGTGGTTTAGAAGAAGGTGTAATCAGTCAGTTTTTCATGCATCCCATGACTAGCCATTATCTATCTATCTCAACTTACTCCAATAATATATTTCAGAAGCAGCTAAGTCTCCCCAAGGGAATCTTTTTGAGCGGGTGTTACCTTTTCCATTTTTTCCTCTTTGACAATTAATCCTTTTTCACAGCTCTTTCTATAGGAAATGTGTTCCCTTCCCCCAGTTTTATATATGTATGTCCAAGGAAGGAGAAAGGACACACTTCTGTTTTTAAAGGTGTTGTGTGTTCTGCTTTAGCTCATTCTAAACAAGGTGTAATCTCTTAAATTCTGCTTCTTGCAATCAAGGAGCAATGAAAACAAAAGATTAAAATCACTCTGTAGGATGGTGCTTAGTGATAGATCTTTGCAAGCAGAAGCATATTTCTTTTGGTAGTAGGACTGGAGTATCTATTTTTTCCTTTGATCTTCATTAAAAAATGGAGAACATAATGATGAATCAGTGTTGCATAAATGAAATTACGTGGGGGTAAGTAACACCAAGCAAATTGTATTTCTACATTGTTTTTTTTCTATATTCTTGTGAAAATTAAACCCTAGCTCAGATTCTTTTTAGTTTTTTTAGATGTTTGTATATTCATATCTGGGAAGTGTAGAGGTCCTGCAAGACTTGTGTGTTTGTTTAGTGGCCTACATGTGGAACATTGCCAACTTCTGGCATTTGGAGTACATGACTCAGGCTTTTCAGTCACAAAGTCAGTTTAAAAACTTGTTCATTTTGAAGCATTTTTTGGTCATAGCCCTCTAAAGCACCTCTTGAGATGTATATCAGATCAGTGCATTGCTGAGTCTGTCCTACACTTCCAGAGTTCCAAGGAGCGGCCTTTCAAAGGAGTTTTCTGAAATCTGCTGCAGTTCATTACTCCTTACGGGAGTGTATCTTCATGGTCTGTCTGCATGTTACAAAATCACTCAAAGCTTTCCCTGTTGACTCTGTGCTCTGCCTTACTGCCTTACTATTTCAATATCCTTGGAACTCTTGAGCTTTCTTAGACCTAAGGTCAAAGTCTGTTCCTATAACTTGTAGTCTTTTTTTTCCCCTCTGGATGTAGTCTGAGTCATAAGAAACAAACAAATTTTCCCGTGAAAGACTCAGGTCAGATTCTGCAGTGAAGCACTTTCCTTTAGTGTTCTTACAAGAGCGGGTGTCCTAGCTAGCAGGCACACGTGATGGATACAAAGGTTGGCTTTTTATTCCCTGTTTCTGTCTCCAAGGTCCTCCCCTGTTTCCCCATTGGCTGGGTACTCCAAGGTGTACAGCTTACCTGAGACACCTAAAATTCCTATGAGCTGTATATCCCTCTTGGATTTATTAGCTCCTTCCTATAACAAGATTTTCAATAGTACATCCTGATCACTGACACATAATTGATTTTAATTTTTTTATTGATGTTAAGGCCCTTTTGTCCTAATCCTTGCCACATCTGCTTTATACTGTAAACAGCTATATTTGATGCAAACAATCTCTATATATTCTAGCTATATCTCATATATACAGCCATATACTGACAGCTGTATCTGGCTCCACAAACACAGCTACATTCTACAAAAACAACATCGGCATCTTCCACAGTCATGAAGCAAGCCTGTGGACTTTACCTGTTTTCTTGTTTAAACTTCCTTTAAATTAGTGTATGAGACTAATAGTCTAAACGTAATGTGATAGCTATGGGCCCAGCCTGCTTATTAAATCACTGAGATAATTGGGACAGTGTCTGCTTAACTATCAGTTACGCGGCATTCACATCAGAAAACCTGACTGGCCCTGGATGTCAGAGATTTATTAACTAACAGATGATGCAGTTCAACTGACTGGCAAATCTTGAGGCATGCTTGTATAAACAGCTTCAGCTGGGCTCAAGCCTGAATCATGCTTTCACAATATGCCTGTGTACACATCCGCTGTATGCTATGAGCTAGACATCATTTGCAGGTAAGGAAATGGTGAGTTTAAACAGCTGCTAGAGGTACTATAATCTGAGTTCACTTTTCTAGCTTCTTGCTGGAAGCACACAAAAGCATTTGCTTGTCACATTGAGAGTGGAGAAGTAGTTTGAGAAGCTTCTGGGCTGCCAGCTGAGCCTCAGGGAGTCTGGAACACGCACATTCAGTGCACATCATTTAATATATTAGCAGGCCCATTGTGAATAGTTGGGGAGAGCAAAATTGCCCAACAGTAAAGCTGCATCCCAGTGCTACTGGAGGAAGTTCTGTTATTAATACTGTATGTGACATGTCAGTAGCTACAACAGCACACTTAAAATGAGATTTAAAAAAAACTCATAGAGAATAAAATGTATTAAGAACAATTTTAATTGCCTTCCAAAAGACTTGGCTCTCATCAATGTAATTCTACTTTTGTTCTTGGAGCTTGCTGAATTCGATGGTTCTGATCTTGGGTTTTGTTTGAGGGTTTTTTTCCTTTATACAAGTGAAAACCGCCTTCCCAATCGATTCTTGTCGGCTGAAATATTTTATCTTGAGAATATTTACAAACTCATGATCAGCAAATTGCCAGTGTTTTCAATCAAGGACAAAAACTCCCACGAGGCAGCCTTTTCTGATAAAGAGCTTTGTCTCCCCATCCCCCCTCCCACTTAGATGACTCACTGCTCAGCTGAGTCATCTTCCAGCAGGGCTGGTTACCAAGCTTCTTATCACGTAGGCCTCTACCCCTAAATCTCTTCACCAGTCACTTGTTGTCTTAGCAGGGCCAGGGCTTGCTTTGCATACAAACTTAACATTTCTTTCTCTGAAATTACATTTTGGATGTTTTGTCACTTGAAATCTCATTCAGAGTTAGGGTCTATTTTAATGTTTACATGAACATTAAAATGCTGAAATTTTTTGATATCTGAAGCTGGAAACTAAGCCAAGTGGGAAGAGAGCAACATATTTTCTCACCAGCAACACATTTTCTCATCATTCCTGTCTACGCTCTCCTCTAGTTGCAGGAATAAAGGCACAGGTGGGGAGTGGCAAACAAAGTCAGAAATGATTGTCCTATATCTGGTCCTCTAGGGGAGTGTAGCTGCTTTGTCATTAGTGTTACTGAGAATGTAGTGTGATTAATTAATATTGTAGAGAAAAAGTCAAATTTCAGCAATTGGTAGGCTAGGACAATGCAGTACTTCTGTTAAGGCTGTCTGTCCTGCTTCATGAATGCTGTTAACAAACATTCAGTACTATATTGGAAAATAATATTCAACTAAACACAGGTCAAAGAACTTGTTTGATGATGGCATTCAGCATAATCTCAATAGCAGGATATGCAGCACTGCCTGTTTCACAAACTGTGAAATAAGTTACTACCATCTTTTCAGTGAAGTTCCATGTGACCTTATTTTAAAATATATAAGGATTTAAAATCAAAGAAGAGTTGAGTGATAAGCAGTGACCTAAATATTTGAACTGAAATTTGAATGTAACTTCTTTTTAAACTCTTTCACACACATTTTTTTTTCCTTCAAGGACTGATAGGGTAGCAGCATAACCTTGAGGAAAATCTTATTAACTCGGTCCAACTTTGGATGACTGTTTTTTCTATTGCTGTCTGGTTTTTATTATCTGAGCACTCAGATTTGAGAAGTGTCACAAAGCTCAGATGTGGATCCAAACCCTCCCATAGTTTTAGACTACTTTAGATAGATACTAGACTGTCTGTGGTGCCCTTTTTAGGCTGAATATGTTACCTGCATCACTTTTCTTCTACAAGCTGCCTTGCAAGGTGTTTCTTTCACTTGTCTCACTGTTTTAGGGAAGTAGATATTGTAACAAAACGGTTGTTACCTTTAAAACAAACTCAGAAAAAAGGAAAGAAAACATAAATACACAGCAGCCGTGCTGCCAAAGTATTGATGTAAGTGGTACACCCTGATTGGGCTTCTCAGTCAATGTGTCTGACCTATGTTTACCAGGTATGGATTTCATTTACATTCTGCAATGAACACCTTCATTGCAGTTGACTGATGATGATCCAAGGCGGGCTGTTAAAACCTTGGGACAGCCCATTGATAACTGTAAGAAAGGAAAACACATAGCTAGCTGAAATGGAGAAGCTTGTGAACACACAAAGCCATGAGAGTTGACTCTGAAAGCTGCATAACTGAAATCTTGTAATACAGGAGAGTAGATTTTATTTCATCAATATGTGTACCTCAGAAAAATATATTCTCTTGGGCTTGGCTTTTCTGTCTGGGCACTATTTCAGGATTGTGACAGTGTAAAGGAACATAAAGTTTACATTGCTAGAGTGGTATGAACCTATTTTTTAATATAATAAGGATCAGGTGTTTTGTTGTTGTTGTTTGTTGTTTTTTTCTTTACTGGACACAGAAGATACTCCTAGTGCTAAGAAACCAAGGTCCTGAGTCCTTGATATCAATGGTAGAAACCTTGCTTGACTTTCAAGGGATTAAGATTTTGCTTCTTCATTGAGAATGTCCCATGAAAAAAACTGTACTTGAGTATTTCTCATTCTCTCTTCTGATATTATCATCTGGTGTGCATGTTATGGAAGATGTGCATGCAACTGAACTTCTTTTTTCTCATAGCAATACATTTTCCTTGCAACAAAACTCTGGTCTTTCTTTGATGTCGCTGTGAATTCTTGCTAATGGTATGTGTGAACACACCAACATGTTAGAAAACCAATAACATGACAGGATGGGGTTTTTGTGTATTCAATACCACAGTCCTATAGAGTCTTAGAAGAATGTGCAACACTCTTAATTTAAAACAGTTTGATAGAAACATCTGCTCTCTGTTCCTCTGCTCCTCCAGAAATCTGACCATCTTTTTCTGCTTTAGATAGACTTCAACAGTTTTGCACTCCACTTAAAATGAGCCATGTTTGGCATTTTGCTATCTGTGCTTCAGCTACGTCAGGACAAGGTCTTTACCCCACGAGTTCTTCACTTAGCCTTATTTGAATAATTTTACTTGCAGAGCTTCTTGTTTCTGGGTTTCTAACTTAATGGCACATGTGTGTGTAACAATGGCAAGAAGAATGTGGTTTACCAATACGTTTATTTGCTTTGAAATACTTTTAAACAATGTAGTGACAGTCTTTGCTATTGATGCAATCAATAGGATTACAGTTCTACATACAATTCATGTAATGATGTTGTATCTAGTAGTTTTTGTATAGTTTAAGAGGGCTGAAGTCTTGTTTTTTCTCTATAGCTGTTAGGTGGGTTGTTTTGTTGTGAGTTTGTCTTATATTTGCAGTGTAATATCACACTGAAAGACTGTTGATCCTAAATCCAAAGCAAAAGTTTACTTTCTATTTTAAAATCACACTCGAGGTTTTTGGTTGCTGGAAGTAAAGGATGGTGTAATTATTCATTAAAACAGTTGTTTGTCGTTCAAGATCCTGAGTTTCTTGACATCTAAGAGAAAACATAAAGAACACATGAAAGGATTTTTTTTTCTCTCTCAACTAGGGCTGTGCAGAATTAAAACCAGGTACTGGAAAGTCAGGGAGAAAGGTCTTGTCCTGATAAATGTTCATGAAGAGCAACTACTAAGTTATGCTGTTTCCTGGGATGCAAACACCTTTGCATGTGGCCTTATGCCTGGGAAGTGTATGGGTCAGTGAACACTTGTCAGATGTCTTTTGCTGGTATCTTGGACAACCTCACAGTAGAAAACCCTGTTGTCAGTTAAAAGTTCTTGGGAGCCTGGGAGGCAGCATGATTTCATGCTCTCAACTGGCTAATGAATCAGACTGTACACAAAACATTTAACTAGACATTGATGCACTATGAGTAACTACCCTCAGTACTGGATATCATAATGGCTTTGGGGCTTGGTGGGGCTCCTGGCTCCTGAATCCCTCTCGTCTGGCTGCTCCTGAACACTTAATGTTGTTATTTGTGGATCTGCCTTTGTAGTGCCACAACAAAAGCCTCTTGGAGAGAATGGCCAATATTGCAATATGATCAAGCTGAGCCTCAAAATGGCAGTGCACAAATATGTGTTACTAACAAAATAGATTCTAATGTCTCTAAAATACCAAACTCTTTGGGCAACCACTCCTTTTTCTTTTCAGTGCATGGGGTTTTTTTTGATGTGATAAATCCTGGCAGCTCTTGCTGAGCCATTATAAAGCTGGTACAAAACCAAATGTATTTACCACAAAGACTCAGTGGCACCAAAAGACTTGTGATGGTTTTCTATTACATATAGTTATGTCACATGTAGCTTAAAAATATGGCATTTCCTTTGAAGCTGCTGTAGTGCATATATACAAGCCACTGTCCTAAATGTGACTATGCAGTCAGGATACTTTTTTCCCTTAGTAGTGAGTGCAGTGTGCATTCTGTGAAAATACAGTTGGTAGAGCCAGGCTTTTCAAAGTCTATTTACATTTTGAAACTTTGAAAGTATTCTAGGGCCTTTTAGCATGCATTATACCTGTTATACAGTTAAGAAAGCTGAGATACAAACTGAATTATTTGTCTGAGATTGCAGGATATGTCAGGGGTAAACCTAGGAAAAGACTAATTGTGTTTCTTAGCTCACTTAATGCATATTCTTAATTCTTAGCCCTGATGTTTCTTAGCCCACTTAATGCATGTTATTCTTTGCTGCTATGTCTAGAAGTTAAAGTGTTGAAAATGTGTGTTTAGTTGAGAGATGCAGGACTATGGAAGCAGCATTTAATACTAATGTATATTTTCACTATTCTGATAGGATTCTGTACTGATGTCAAGCCACATTGCTTGGTTACTCTTTTTGAGGGAGAAGGATGCGGGGCTACTCTTGAATAAAATGTAGAGGTCAGTCAAAAGAGACACAACTGAGGCTGTTTGCAAGTAGGAAAACAGTACAGTTGAAACAACTAATCCTTTTGTGTAGCATTGCAAATAGAGCCCTCATGAGCTGAGAAAGGATTGTGGGAGTTGGGGGAGGGAGGAGAGCAGCATTTCACAAAGCAGTTAGCACAGCAGTATTTCAGCAGAAGATGATTTTGGGGAGTAGCTGCTTGATAAAGCCCTGTTGCACTAGCACTATGAAACAGAGCACCTGCAAACTAGGTGTTCCCATCTGTGACATCCCTGCTTTATTTGCAGATTATTGTCGTGGTCTTTACTCTACATGCCAGCTGTTTTCAGTGCAACATTTGGCAGGGGCTTTATTCATTAGAAAGAATCAATTCCTACGATAATCAAAACAGTTTGATTTCTCCCCCACCCTCCCACCTTTTTTTCTTTTTTTTTTTGAGATCTTTTACTTACTATTAAATGTAGGTCACTGTTTTTTGGTGAACTTGGACATGTTTTTTTTTTGTAATTTTAAAATAGCTGCACAGCTTGTTCACCAGTTTGCACCGAGTTTGTTTGAGTGCATGAAGGAGTCAGAGAGCCCAGCAGACCTGAAGAGGGGCAGGAGGTAACCTCTCTTCCAGTGTGGCAAACCCAAAGGCAGCATGGACCGTGTTCCAACTCGCCTGCTGCTGCAAGGCAACTTGCAGCAGCTGAAACACTGTTCTCTTCTTGTCCCCTTGTGTCAAGGAACTCAGATCTTTCTGTTCTATCTTACATACCTGACAATTTATGTTTGTGTGTTCAGCACAGAATGCAGCTGTCTTACTGCTGTGTTCAGATTCGTAGCAATAAATCACCTCATTGCATGTATAGTCCTTGCTGCTGACTTTATGCCCAAGATAAGGGTTGTGCATGAGAATGGGAACTCACTCGCTGATTTCCTACCTTTCATGTAATTAAATTATTGGCCATTATATTGTATTAGCTGTGGCAGGGAAGCGTAGCCTTGAATGCATAAAGATCTCTGATCAGGCCATTTTACTGGAGAGTGTGAGTCTCCAGGCTACCTATTCCAGTAGCATGTAGATTTTTCTGGAGGTACAGTAGAGAAACAGGATTTATATGTTGGGATCATGCCACTAAGCTGGTGCTGAAAAGACAACTTGTTTTTTTTTTCCCCATCTCTAAAGGGTTATGCTTTTCTAATTTAAATGTGTTCGAATTTAAAATTACTTGACTAGAATTTTTTTTTCTGTCTTTTACATCAGAGTTTAGCAAAAAGACACTATGTAGGTTTAGGTGTTTATTTTTCCTGTTAGAAGAATGGTTTCATGCTCACACCACAAGAATGGGATACCAGCAGGGATGGGAAGGCATGCACTGTCTATACATGTTACACTATACAGCCTTTCAGAAGCCCTGCTATCCCCCTGGGGGATGTTTAGCTGTGACTGTGTCTGCCGCCAGCTTAGACTACTGGTGAGCCCAGGACTGTTTCAGCAGAGTTTGCATAATTCTTGTAAAGATCCAGAAGTCATGTTTTGGGGATACTAACTGGCAAAGAGCTTTTTACCAGAAACCGTGACTAATAACAGTACCTTTGTGATGCAAATTCAGAAAATACTTCCTTCAAAAAGACTTACTGAAAGCTCATCCAAAAGATTATGTGTTGTAGAAGACTTTTATTACCCATCTAAGATTATGAGTTGTGAGCTCTGGGAGGTATTTTCTGATTATCAACTACATGTTTAGCTATTATATTCTTTTAGGGCCTGAAATTGAAGGTAGGTTTCTGCTTGTGTGCGAGAGCACAGCCACAGTAGGGTTAGCCTTTGGCTATTAAAAACCAGAATATACTTACAATGTTTGTTTGCCTTTGCTTGTATGCTATATACAATAGCTTTTTCAGTGTGTATAACCTGAAGGGGCTTTCCTACATCATGCTGGCTACTGTTTTGATTTGGAAGGAATAGAAACATCAACATGCTTTCTAATTTCCTCTGCTCTGCTTTTTTTAAAAATATAATTAGCTTACTAAGCAGTAAAAGACAGTCAAGGTCATTAGCAGCAGCTCTATTCTTTGTCTTAACATGTTAGCTACACACTTTACTTTCAAAATTCTTCTTAAAAATCCAGGGTTTTTTTTTAAAAATTCACTGACTATAGGAATGCATTAAAATTTGTTCTCTCTTCCTGGCTTCTGTGCTGTGTACCTTTGGAGTCCAAAGAGGCTCAGGTGGCAACTATTTCTGTGCAAAATATTCTCTTTGAGACTAGTGATACTAGTTCTTGTGCACAGAGAGAAAAATATGGGGTAGATTTTTAAAAGAGCTCAGAGGCATAGGAGCAATTGACTCTGAGAGCCTCACTGAATGTGGAGAATGAACAATAAGGTCATGAACATGTGTGATTTGACCCTCTGTTGTGTCAAACAGAATTTATCAAACAAGGGTGATATGAGTTTGTAATTTTTGTTAAAGTAAGCACCGTTGAGATCAGTATTAGCTGCATGGCAGTTTGATCACAGGAGTAAGCAGGGTTTTTTTTCTATCTGATTTCCCTCACAGATCACTGCAATTGTATCCTATTTTTGGGGGATTTTGTTTCCAAGCAGTTTTCTCTTTCTGCATATATTTTTCACTTCACATCATTTCACGAGCAAAATGTACCTGAAAGACTAGAGAGAAAGTACCAGTCGGGACTTGTCAAATACCTCTTCCATTCTGTCAGATGTTTTATGAACTAAGTAATCTACGTAACTGAATTAATTTTCATTATAAACACAACAGTTATATTTATCTGGGAAGCACTGTGGTTAAAGATGACTCATGTATACCTTACAGAACTATTCCACAATCAGATTTATTTTGCATATAAGATAAATCCTAAAGGCAGTTTTTTTTAGCTGCACTTCAGTGTCTGGCTAGATTTTCAGTCAGATTGTCTATTTCAAAATCAAAACAAACCATTTGAGGCCACTACATTTTTAGAATACTTCTTTCTTGATAACAACCCCCTTGTAATGGATTCTTTTCACTCTTTGGCTTCTCTGTAAGGTAGGAATTAACACCTCCAAGGTGATTTTTTTTTCCCAAGCCAAATAACAGCAGAACCACTTTCATCTTTGATATATGTTACAAATCTTTTCTGAAAAATGCCATATTTGTGTAATTGAACGGAGGAGTATCTTGGCATTGTGTATTAGGGGATGAAAGAATCTATTACATGCCTTTTATTATTATTTTTAAGTACTCTGCATAGTCCTATCTGTATGCTGTAAATGAAAATTGCCTGCTTGTTTCTTTTATGGAACTTAAGTGCAAGTACACTATGCAATTCCTCAGAAAAAAAAAATTAAAAACAAGTCTAAATAGAAAACTTGGGATTTGGTGTTTTTTGAAACTAATTTATATCAATGCATAACAGTATTATAGTTGTAACAGGTAAGGTATGAACCTGGCTATCTTGCTTCATTACTCACTTCTGACACAGAAGTCCAGAGTGCATATATCTCTAGTGACTGTTAATTTTTTGCACTTATCTATGCAAAGTTCTGATTTTGCAAGCAATGGTGTTTTTACATGTAGGAAACACAACTTCACTCTTAGTATCACCTTAATTTTTTTTTTTTTCCCCTGACAAATATAGTCCAGATTTACAGCACTGTTTTACTGACCGATAAACGCAAATGTTTTCTTAGGAACTATCTTTTCCTGTCCTTGCAGCTGCTGTCCTTGTACAAATTAAGGTACTCAGCTTCATTAAACAAATGCTATAATCTGCAAAGCTCCAGACTTAGAATCACATGTGACTGTACTTCTGCAGTACCTTTCACCTAGAACAAGGTCAAGACTAGGTAGAATTTCTGCAAAAGCTTTAGCATGAATCTCCCTGGGAATTGCAATGTGAGTGAGGAAGAGGCAAGCTGGAAATAACATACATACTTATGCTTACCTAGCTAATGGCAAATAAATAACATTGATAAGGAATTATTTAGAAAGAAAGCATATAGATGTAATTTGCTGTTTACATTTAAGGCACAAATCATAGAATCATAGAATGGTAGGGTTGGAAGGGACCTTTAGAGATCATCTGGTCCAACCCCCTTGCAGAAGCAGGTTCACCTAGATCAGGTAACATAGGAACATGTCTAGGTGGGTCTTGAAGACCTCCAAGGAAGGAGACTCCACACCCTCCCTGGGCAGCCTGTGCCACCCTCACAGTAAAATAGTTTTTTCTTATATTTAAATGGAACTTTTTGTGTTCCAGCTTCATCCCATTACCCCTTGTCCTGTTGCTAGATACAACAGAAAAAACAGATGCCCCAACCTCCTGATACTCAACATTTAGATATTTGTAAATGTTAATAAGATCCTCCTTCAGTCTTCTCTTTTCTAGACTAAACAGCTCCAGTTCCTGCAGCCTTTCCTCATATAAAAGATGTTCCAGTCCCCTGATCATTTTGGTGGCCCTGCACTGGACTCTCCAGAAGTTCTCTGTCCTTCTGGAGCTGGGGAGCCCAGAACTGGACACAGGACTCCAGATGAGGCCTCAACAGGACAGAGTAGAGGGGGGAGAACCTCCCTCGACCTACTGTCCACACTCTCCTTGATGCATCCCAGGATGCCATTGCACTTCTTCTCATGAAGGCAAATTGCTGGCTCATGGTTACAGTGAGAAATGTGACACTGTAATAGAAATTTGAAAGTCCTTTGACCACATTTCTTTTAGTGTTTTAAAGTTAACTTCTTGTCTTGCAAAAGCTGAGAGGAGCACTACTGTTGTGAAGCAACTGCTGATGAAGCTGAAGGATGACGTTGCATGTTGAAGGGAAAGGGCTGTTCTCTAGTCTTGTCTGGGCAGTGTTTCGTTGATCTCTACAGACCTGCCTTAAGGACTAGAAGCCTTCTGCAGATCTAGTCAAGATGTTGGTGAAACTCTTGTAAGGAGTTGTAGTGATTGACTATTTGCTTCTTACTGATGCCTATTGTGTGCAGCAATTGTTGTGAGCTCCTAGTCTATAATGTGGACTCTTGTAATACTTTCTTGATATTAGTTAATTTTTCCCTGTGAATTATGTAGGGAGAGATAACTGCAATTTCCCCCTCTGTCTTTTTTTTCTTTTAATTAGAAAAGTTTTCATATTTTAACTTTTTCCATCAAAAAATAAATACTGGAGCATCTGTATAAAACTGCTTTTTGTACTCCCCAGACAGCTTCTAATTTTATTCCAGAGTTAGCAAGAGGAAGTATTCCCTTTTTCTTTGCATATTTGCAGAATGCAGATATCAGGCAGATATATGATAATGAGTTTTGGTAGACATGACTCCAACATTGCTGACAGTTTGTACAATTAAGTCAGGCCTAATCTTAAAATAAGCCTAAATCCTGAATAAATATAGCATTAGGGTTGCAATGAGTAATTCCTGCTTTTCAAAAACAGTAATTGAATGCACAAATATTAAAGGCAAACCACATGGGGGCCCAATGCATCAGATTTCTAATCTACTTAACAGGATCATTTTATATGATGAGATTCAATTAAAGAGATAAATACATTCAGCTTTCTCAGTGGAGAACCTGTACATATTTTGTATTCTAAGTCACAGAATGTAATTTTAAGCATTCACTGTATGATTCTGAATTTTTCTTTTAACCCTCCCCAAAATGAATTTATTGCATTAACAAAGGCTCTGGAAGATCTGGCAAATCTTGCTGAGTTTGACATTTGTCTTTCTAAGTTTCTGCCTTCCTCTTTCCATCCTCTGGCTGGTCAGAAGGGAAGTGTATGCTTCTGCCTCTCCTAGTCCCCAGTCTGCCATGCTCACTTAGGTGGCTGGTAAGGTGATGTCCTAAAGAGCAGCTGCGGCAAGGTCCTCTGGAGTTTGTCAACGGCCAGAAATTCCTATGCTATGCTATGCTATGCTATGCTATGCTATGCTATGCTATGCTATGCTATGCTATGCTATGCTATGCTATGCTATGCTATTATTGCTAAAGCCAGAAGCTACGTGATTGAGCAAAACTTTATTACGAGTTGTAACTTATGCAAGAAACTATGCTCTGGTTCTTACTTCCTATCAGTGTAGAAAAAAAAAATGACCAGAAAAAAAAAAAATGAAACTCTCAGCTTAAATTTTGTGCATGTCTCACTAAGGTCGTTTTTTCCAGGGCTCCTTATTTTCCACTTAATCAGCTGCTGCTTCAGTGGCCCAGTTGCATTTCGGCAAACATCCCTTCAGTGTAATGTGACACACCCAGTGAATTTGCACAATGTGTGCTTGAAGGAAGCCCCCGATCTTTTTTACATCTGTGGACAATGATTCAAGTGTTTGAAATTATCTGAATGTTCAGCATATCAATTCAGCATTGTTGTAATGCCTCGGTCATTCTAAATGTGAAATTAGTAGATTTAGGACCCAGAGCTCCCCTGGAGTGTCCCCATAGATAGATTGTAGGTCACAATGACATGAGACAACCTAATTACCATAGCCATTGAAGGGAGTGAATACACAGTAGGCACTGGATTATGAATGCTCAGTTCCAAGGAATCCATTGCCTAAATGGTTGCTGCTGTGTTCTTTGCAGGTACCTATGGTTTTTTATTTGTTTAGTCGAAAATTTGTTCTACAACCATTGTGACCATTATTACTTAAAAGTATCTGCAAAGCTTTGAAAGGTTCATCAGCAAATAAAAATTACGAATTCTTTTTTTTTTTTCCTGTTCATGCTGAAACAGCAGGGTGAAGCTGCTAATTCTTGTTTAGATTGTCATGCATATGACTCTTGTGTCCCTTTTTGGTTTTTGTTTTTCCATGTGACATTGCAAGTGTGGGGGTGGTCCCAATCAGAGGCCCAGCAAAACTGGAGGAGCCCAGAGTTTAACAGTATAGCTAAAGGTTTTTCTTTTAGTGATGCTGTCTCCATCTCTAAGGAAATTGAGAACCTGCTTCAAGCTGGGGAACAGGCACCTTTCTGACTTCAGAAAAGGTAGTCAGGTTCAGAGTATGAGTTCAATATAGTTGCTCTCAATAAATATTGATGTGTTCTGTGCATGGTCTACATTAGTAATTTCTAAAACTGGTCTAGCAACTATCTTACTATTCAATGGTAACTGATGTGTCTTTAAGGCTTTAAGAATTTAGAAACTCCTGAGCAGCTTCTGTATGGCAGTGCCCAGGTCAGCCAGTCTACATACTTTCTCCAATACAGTCTTGTCCTAAGATGAGCTTGCACGTGGGCACTTACATCTCAGGATCAATTTAGTTGATACCATCTGGGAATGAGTTTAACAGGTTTTCGGTGTCATTGTATTGTGTGTATATCACTAGAAGATATTTTCAAATGTAGATGATGCCCTAATAAGTAGAAGTGTAAGACTCCATCCATATTTGCCCCCACTCTCAGCTTCTGGGACTGAGCTGGGCAGGGTTGGTGCTTTTGTCCTACATTAGTTTGGTTGCAGAGGTGACAGACAAGAAGCTGGAAATGCTAATTTTGTTTTGTCATCTACCACTTTGCTCCTTTGGTGTAAGCACTTGCATTTTTGTGAGTCACTAAATAGCAACAGCCCTGAACCACAGAATTTGGTTCCAAATGTCACAGTTCGGGGTTGTGCCTGGATTCGTTTCTACAGCAGAATAAAAACAGCCTGCCTACAGTTACCAACTGGAAACTGTGTCCACTTTGTATTTAATGCACAATTTAGGAGCAGAAATTGAGCAAACTGGGAGTGTCACACTTCTGCTCCCCAAATCCTTTTTTTTTGCCAAAGTTTGGAGGATTTCAAAGGATGGCTTTCACAAACTCAAAAAAAAAAAAACCTGACCTGGGAAAAATATCAGTAGGTTGTTTTGGTTTTTTG
The DNA here is from genome assembly GCA_013401255.1 of Urocolius indicus. NCBI lineage: Eukaryota > Metazoa > Chordata > Aves > Coliiformes > Coliidae > Urocolius > Urocolius indicus. Next base: position 149,658 of record WBNH01010824.1, on the reverse strand, counting down.
ATGTAGTGTTTTTTTGTTTAAATATGATTTTGCTTTTAGAAAACCATAGTAAAGAATCTACACTTCAAGCAGTGAAAAGATCTTTTTCATGCTGTTTTTAAAAATAATTATCTGATTTATTAGTTACTAGTACTTCAATTTCTAGTATTAATCATCATGTTTGTTGAGGACACAGTCTTTAGGTTGTGATTTTGCTACAGTAAGAATATTTTGTCTTTAATAATGCAGCCCACAGATATAGTAACACTGTAGAGATGGCATATGCTCAATACATACTGGGGCTCCAATATGCAGACAGATAGAAAGTACATTTTGCAAAGTGCCCGAGTACACATCTAAATTTGGGTTGACGTTTAGCTTGTTTTCAGTGGTAATTAAGCTCTTACCTTGTTTCAGTCACAAAGAAAATCTCCAAATAATACATTTGCCTATTTAGACACAAAAGGATCCTCAAAAGTACTGTTTTTCCTAAGGATCCATCTTCACAAGGAAATGGAGCTGTTGCTCATGATGTTTTTAACCATGAGTCTCCTTGCACTGATTTTTAAAAGTAGCTTCACAGATTGTGGCAAGAATACTAGAAATAGTTTTTTTTAGTTATAAAAAATTTCCCACACCAGCTACACTTCATGTTTCACATCTATGTGATAAAAATGCCAATCCCTTAGGCTAGGGCTTAAAAAAACTCACACCAAATACATTTCAGGGAGGATCTCTTTATTTTTGAGGTGGTTGAGCTACAGTAACTCCATCTGGTCCGTTAGGCTGGGAGGCAGTGAATGGAGTAGGAATATTTTCATCTTGAAGTCACCACTTCAGGTCCTGCCTGGGGCAGTGGTGGCCTTGCATCAGAGAGCCTGCGCTGGGTTTCTCTGGGCTCTGCAAAAGGAGACAGGCCACCCCCTGCTCAGCCCCAGCCCGTAGCACAAAGCTGTCATTATTTGATGGAGATTTAATGGCATATTATGAAACGAAAGTCGCAGAGGCCTGCACAGCTATAGTCTTTGCTTTCACTGCGTGTTAACCACAGGGTGAGTAAGTGAATGCTCATCCATGTGTGATCATCTGCACTGCCGCAAGCTCATTATCAGCATTAGTGTGCTGAAGTCACCCAAGTCTCTGTAATGGTGCCGTATGTGGCCACAGCAAACTCTCTGTCCTTGTGTCAAGATGCCAGCCAGCAGTTCCTGGGAAAATCTCTATCTGTAGAACTACTAAAATTCCTTTCCTTTCCTTTCCTTTCCNTTTCCTTTCCTTTCCTTTCCTCTCCTCTCCTCTCCTCTCCTCTCCTCTCCTCTCCTCTCCTCTCCTCTCCTCTCCTCTCCTTCTATCCTTTTCTTGTATGTATGCAGCTGGATGAGCATTGCATACACTGAGACTACAGAGAAAGAGCAGAGGAATAAAAAGCAGAGTGTTCAGCTAAGATCTCATGTCTGTGGAAAAGTGATGCTTGGGAGCTTCATGGTGTATCATGATGTCAGTAGGTATCTTTTAGGGCTTTGAAGCTATAAAGGCTGTACCTGCTTTGCCACATAGTACTAGCAAAGATGTGTAAATGAGTGAGCACATAATTATCAACAGTGAAAATCAGTAGTGAGGACAAAATAAGGATGTGGTGAGGTAGGGCTGCTATGGGGAGAGGCAGCCTCTCCCTCCTCTGTGAGGACAGGTTGTGCAGAAGGTGCCCTTGAGAGTTAAGAAACTTTTACTGATGTTTGCTATCATGTTTTTTATCTCTACAAAAGAGACATGTCTGCTAATGACCACTCTTGGAGATCAGTGATTGCTGAGAAGACATCAACTGACTTGCTTCTCTGAGCTATTCCTCAAATGTCCCTATTGTGTCACCTGTCAATACCACGTTGGAGATCCCACAACATGACACAGTTCCTGCCACATAAGTTTCCTGCCAGGGTTGTTTCTGTCCTTTGGCCCTAGCCACTCCTTAAAGAGGCCATTCAGCTCTCCCGGAAGGACCAGTACACGTATTCTGCTAAATGTGGTGAGGGGAGGAGGGACCAACTTCACAGTTGGAACATGAATTGGAAATTCAAGACACTTCCCTTCTGCTGTCCAGGGGAGTGCTGGCTGCTGAAAGTGATTGATCAGTGTCAAAGGTGAATGAGAGGATGGAGAAGACAGACTATATTTTTTTTCCCCCCATCTTTCCATCTTTCTTTGGAGAGGAGGGGAAAATGTTAGTAACTATTTCAGGCTCTTTTTTTTTTTGGGTAAATGATAAAGCATTTTGGTATGCAGGAAACAACTGCTTCCCCTCTAGAGTTTTTAGGCACTTGAAAGGAAACAAGGCAACTCCAAACCTCTACAGAGTGAAACAGTTATAAAGACTAATTATTTTCTCTGTAAAGCTTTTTAAGGGTTTCTTTTGTAGAGATGTAATGATGATTCTTCTGTGTCCCAATAATACCATTGTGTTTGGTTTGGAAGAGTTTATGTCCATATGACAGCAGAGTTTTCTAAAATTCATATCTGCTAACAAGACATTACATGTGAAATATTCAATGGAATTCAGTCCCCAAAATGTCTAATAAGGTGGCAAAATAATAAAGAATATTTATTGCAGAGCATTATGAGGAGACTTGAAACAGCTTATGCTGCAGAAAACAGGGAAATGTCATTGGTTTTCAGAATGTCATTTTTCAGTTTTGTAAACAATAAAGACTTTCCCCCTAAATCTTTATTATATGGAGGGCATTGGTTATTTGTCTGTTGGTTTACAAGGATGCACACCTTAGTTGAATGTTTAGTGTGTATCTAATGTGATATTTGTGGTTATGTACAAGTTCTCACAGACAGACTACCGTGTCCATGCAAACCTTTCCAGTCGTCTGTGCAAACTTGGAAAGGAGGTCTGCTGTCCTGTGCTTTGTAAGTCAACAAGTCAGGGACTTATGTGATGCAGAAAGAGTGGTAAGTATCAGATAGGAAGTTTTACTTATTGAATAGGATTGGATGACAGAAAGAGATGCAAAAATCTAAGGGATGTATTAGTGGATAAAAGGTACTGCTGTGCAAAAACATTCCCTTCCCATATTACACTATGGCTTGAGAAGCAAAAAAAATCACTCTAAGTCCCCAGACTGCCTAATCCCACATCTTGCTGTGGCCTAAAACCGAGCTAGCTAAATCAGCAGGAGCTGTGTGCCTGGATGGGGAGGCTCTTGCACTGAAATCAAGGGCTAGGTGGAGGATCAGAAACAAACCCATTTGAAGGCTGATTTCAGGCTTTTAAAGAAGGCAAAGCAGAGGCATTCAATTTCACTCCAGTGTTTATTAATAGCTGTCTGCACCACTCAGCACAGTTCAGAGCTGTCAGGGAGTGCCTGTGTGCATTCCCACCTGTCCAAGCAGCAGCTGGGGTCCCAGCTGGAGTGACCCATTCCTGCGGGTTCCCCCTCCCCAGCTGGCATAGCTGGGGGTGACAGAGGAGCAGTTTCTCTGGTCAGAAGAGACTGCTGTTACCTCCTAGCCACAAGCTGCAATAGGGACAGGGAAATGTGAAATAGCAGCTCTGGTTTTTCAGGCAACAAGGCTACTTACACTGTTTTCCTTTTCTCTTATTCCCTGCTTCCATCCCGACTTTGTAGACCATAAAGTGGCCCTTTGAACTGATTCCTGTCCCACTGCCCTTCTGCCTCTCAGTACTTGGGGGTACATGGCAAACAGCCACAGTGCTGACTGCCCCAGAGTTGTCTTGTGCTGGGATCAGAGCAGAGCATGTTTTTCACATGCATTGCTCTTTTTTGAGAGGGAAGGCATATGCTGGGCACCCTGACCCAAAGACAGAATCAGGAAGGCCAACAACATGCTCTTGGTACATGCTAATGATGCAGGGGTGAGTGCTGAGAGAAATTTGGTGCTGCCTGAAGAGTACAGTTATCCAGGAGACTTCTGTACCTACAGCAACGCAGAGCCAGTCCCTGCACACCTCCTGAATCCAGCCCACTTGAGGGCAAGAGGTGTCAAGCAGCTGAAGGAGGGTCTCTAGCCAGCCTGCCAGCCACCCCACAGAGGCTCTGATGAGGAGATCTTAAGTTACACTAGTGAAAGATGTTAAAAAATTCCCCAGTAATTAGATAAGTGAAAGGGGAAAAGCAAGAGCTGGTGGTCCCCTTTGGGAAAGGGTGTTTGTGTGGGAGGATGCAAGAGCAGCTGTGGGGATGAGGTTCCTCATGTGAGGTGGGGCATGGATTGGTCTAGGCTGTAAAATAGAAGTGGAAACACCTGAAAACCTTGTATTCTCAGTTTGCTGTGAGAAAAGGACAATGTGGGAACCCCCCAGTGCCTGTGATTAGGTAGTAATGGCTGTAAATGGATGCTAAGATGCATGGAACTCAGCCTCTCTGCTGAGTTCCAACAGGTGGGTGAAACTTTGTTTCATTCTAATGCCTGTTTGAAATGATAGTCATTGTGATATAATTTTACACTACATTTTCAGAGACATAAATATCTGCAGATGCAACTGGGCAGTGGAGAACCCGGGTCTCTTTCATGCGCATGTATGTTTCGTGCATGTTTCTGCACTGAAAAGGAGTTTGAGTAGTTCAAATATCAAAGGGACAGCTCTGTTCAGAGGAGGTCATTCTGAACCTCACTTCTGTCTAAAGAGCAACGATAGATCCTAAGAAAATAAAGATAAATATGTGAATGTCCAAAAGAAAGACAGTGGCATAAACCAAAGTCCAAACTGAAAAAGGTTTTAAAGTCCCAATTTCTGATTTCCTGCCCATCACCCCAGCCACAGACTGTCCCCCAAATTGCAGACTGGTGGTTACACAAGAACCACAAAAGTTGGCAGCATTGTGCTGGCTGGGGTGTCCACATGTGGTGACACTGAACACCTGTTGGTCATGGTTTTGCACCAGCTGCTTGTGTTTTGGGAAAGGGAAGGGGGAGGGAATGGAGATACAGCTGTATGTTTTCTGTGTTAATATGAAAAGAAGCTGGGCAGGATTTGAGGTTTTGTCCACATCATTTAGCAAGTGAAACTATTTCTCTGAAAAGGGCATTTTGGACTATGCTGTCCAGAAGTCAGTTGTCATGCCTCCCCAGGCCTGGCTTGAGAGCTCTGCAGATCTCATTTTGGATGTGTTTGTTTTAAATAAGAATGTGAGTAAATTCCTATACTTAGGAGCTAAGTCCTTTATTTTCTATGTATTTATTCACATGCCTAATTATAGTATAATGATTATTTCCTTTACAATTATTTAAAGTACTCATGTAATAAAGTTAGCATATGTGCATCTTGAGGAGTGGGGCATAAATATCACTAAATTGTTCATTTCTCTTCCCAACTGTTTCCTCATTATTTACCTTAAATAATACGAGTAGAAAGAAAATAAAGTAGTCAAGAAATTAAGCTTTCTAACAAGAATCACACCAGTTACTGCTTTGCAGCAGCAGAAGAGAGCAACTTAGCAGCTGATCCAAAAGCTTATCACCATAGTGCTGTCACTGCCTGTGTTTCATTCGGCTCAAATGTACCTTTTCTGATTCTGACAGCTAAAAATCTTGAAACAGTTTTTAGAACAATGCTGTGGTTGTATTTTCCCTTTAAAGAAAGGAGATATTATTTTTTTTGTGGCAGTTTTCAGGAAGTTTTAGAATGGCAGTTTTTAGGAAAAGAAATTATTTGCAAAATTGCACCTGGTGCGAAAATAAAGTTGTTTTAAAAGTACTTTCTGTTGCCTCTGTCCTAGTTCATATTTCTTGTAATTACTTAGAAATGTATAAGTGTCCTCTCTGTTTTGATCTGAAAAACATGTTTCACATTCATTTTCCCCAGTACTTGGTGGAAAAAATCTTCAGTTTTTCTGTGGTTAACAACTATACTTAGGAGCTACAGATTTTAAAATATACCTTTGAACAATAAACTTCTATTCTGCATAATATATTTTAATACTTTAAAATTTAAAAGGTCAAATATACAGTGTTGTGGAAAAGCAGTAAGCTGCAAGTAAGTAGAAATATGCTGCTTAGCGTACAAGTTAATTCTGTTGGATGCAGTTTCAGCATGTTATGGATTATGATGAAATGCTGCGTTGGCTATTATGGATTAAAATGAGAAGCAGGTTGACTAGATAATAACACAGTGGAACTTCAGTGGTTATGTGCCATCCTTTTTGGGGCAAGGGAAATAACAGCCCCATCTCAGCTAAACCACACCTCCCTACCTGCTTATGTAGGTTAAGAGTCTGTGCTGAGAACCGCCTTCTATTGTGGTGACAGAGGCTGATCGGTTGGAAGCTTATTGCTCAACCAGGAGTCTGCAGTCTTCTATACTGTTCCTAAGTGTGATAATATGCAACTGCCAAGAATTTTCTAGCTATGAATGTGCATTCATATAAATAACACCTGAGGTTATGTCTCTAATGAAGGCATGTGGAGACAAGGCACGCAAATATTTCGGTGTTGGCTTACTGTAGTCATGCCACTTCTTTAAGGTGAAACACACATGTCTTTTCAAAAAAATATTTTAGAAGTGCCTTTCTTCTGATGTGCTCTGTGAATACCAAGTACACAGGGGTAACCCAAGTTCTCATGACGAAATTAGAGGTAAGAGCACTGAGCTATGAAAAACTATGGAGAATTCAAAAAATTAGTGTTGCTTGAAAAATGGTTCCTTTTTTTACTGATGTCATTGCTGGAAGATGAGCAGGGCCCCAATGAAGTTAAAGGGATTTTCATGGATTCCTGCTTTTGAAGAGGATTTTGATGCTGCCAGTTGAATTGTTAACCACACAGTTGCAGCCAGCAGCCTGCATCAAAAGAGTAGGTGCATTTGGCAGCATTTATGCTAGTGAGAGTTACAGCCTAGCTGGTAATTTGGAAGATGAGGGAAGGAGGAGATACCTGCAACCTTCTGAAGAACAGACATGACTTAAGGGTTTGTGATGCTGCTTCAGTTCCTGAGGTCCCAACTTGATAAGACTGAGAATAAAGACCACATAGCAGCCTGTTGTTTTTAGGCTCTGGTTTGGCAATTGCACATGTTCCAACAGCACATAAGTGCATAATTATGAGCATGGAAGTAAAGATTCTCTGTGTGTGTGTTAATCCTGTTTAGTTAGTGCATCAACATTTGATTCAGTATTTTCTTGTGAGTTTTATATGCATTTACTGTTCTTGAGATTTGAAGGAGTGCACGTATGAAATTGCTGGAATCCTCCAAAATGGAGCTTTAACTGTCATTTATCATCATGTTACCACAGGAATAAAAGGGGAGCACATTTGTGAACAGTTTGAAATAGAGTGCTTGGGAAAATGACAGAAACTAAGCTGACTTCTAAGCCAGGAACCTGATAGGAATTGTAATGAGAACAGTATTAGCAGAGACGTGGAAAATATGGAGTTTGCAAAGGGACATCACGCCCCTTCGAATTCTTTCAAGCAGTCTATGAGCCTGTAGATAAAAAGATGAGTCAATAGTCACAACCTCCTTGGATTTTCAAGTTAGTTGAGAATTTAAACTGGTATGTAATAAAGAGAAGATACTTTTGTAGATTAAGAACTGGCTGGAGAAAAGGAAGCAAGCGGGACGAACACATATTTTCACAGAGAGAGCGCCCAGATGGAGGTATACTGTATGCTATTTATAGACCTACGAAGGGATGAGAGTACACAGTGAAGGTATTGGGCAGGGGAGTCTGAAGCAGAAAGTTCTTTTTCACACAGTGCACAATTGAATTGTTTGACTTCTTTACACAATTGCTGTGGAGGCCAATAATATAAGCATAAATAGAAATTAGGTGATAGAAACTGACAGTAAATACAATGGTCTGAAAGAACTCTTTCAGGTGACTACTACTGACAGCTCTTAGGCAGGATATTGGTCTAGCTGAACTTTTCTTCCGAGTCAGTATGTATGTTATTTCATAAAATCATATGTATGTTATATTTGTTGGAAAAAGAGGGGAATTAAAGTGGGTGAAACACTGCAGGGACTTGTTGAGACTTTTCATCAGTATTGATCCATTAAGAAAAGTAAATGTTTGCCCTGTCCCTTCCAATAAATCACAGCTCTAACTTTGAATTTCACGGATTACAAGATTAGGAGAAGGCTAAGGTCCACTTGTGAGTCCTTAAAACATTGCAGTGCACCTCTGGAGCTGTATTGCCAATGAAGTTATGTTGCTATTACCTTCCCAGCTCTGGCTGCCCCTTGAACGCCTCCGTACTGGGAAAATCCCCGCGGAGGGCGATTTGTGGTGAAGATAATGCAGTCTCTCTCTTTTGGGATTAATCAGGAAACCTTCTCTTAGTTTCTTCATGGGCCACGCTTTCTCAATAGATCTTGATCTTTGGGTTAAAAATAAAAAATGGTGCAACAGAGACCACTAACATCTTCCTTCTTTTGTGAATTGATTGTGGAGAATGTGTGTGGGCATATGTTCTAGTCTTGATTTACTGATTCCAGAAAAAATCATACTGCAGCTTTGTTGAAACTTGTCTTGCATGATACTAAAAGCTGCTGTTGAATTACTAATAATAATGAAAAGAGAACAATAGATCTGACAAGATATTAACCTCATGCTAACCAGAGAAAAACATTCCGTGTACTAATTGTACTAGGAACTGAAAATCTTATGTTTTGTGATGCCAGAATAATTAAGAGGCTTGATAGTTTGATTTTTGATCTCTGTTGTGTTGTCTGTGTTCTCACCCCCCTCCCCAAATTTGGGCTGCCTTTAAAGTCAAAATTTACATATGTGTTATGAACATTACAGTATGAGTTGGGGTTGGGTCTATGTAAGGCCAAAGTGCACACATTATGCAGGAATAAAGATTAGTCAGATGTTCCAGAAAGGATGAGGAAGTGTTGGATAAAATAAAATGTGAGGAAATGCAGCAAGAGCTGTGGCAGCCTTGTCGAAGCTGCTGTTTTTCTGCAGAGCACAGTCCCATAGTGGCTGGGGCATGCCAGCAACCTGGAGCTGATGGTGCGTTCCCATGCCCCTTTGAAAAAAGTGCTTTTGGCCAGTAGAGGGATTCATAGAGGGCAGGTCTGTAGCGGGGTGGAGATACTCAACGTGCCTCAAGACCTAGCTTGAGGTTCTGGAATGCAGGCTCGCTGCAGCATATGTAAAGAGTATCTGTCTGTCTGTCTATCTGTCTATCTATCTCAATGGTTGGACTCTTTTTACGTTACCTAGGTTATTCCAATACATTGAGTGCTGTGTGTTATTATCCATAAAAGATGAAAGAAGTCAGGTACTTTACAAGTCAAGTGTATGTTAAAATAACTCTTCCAGTGGACTGTGACATGCCACTTTCTTTTCTCCTTCGTACCTCAAATAGCAACAGACTATATGTAGATGGGAAGTAGTACACTGTAGCTGCAAGTAGCAGGTCACTTTATGATTATGTACATGCAGCAAGAATTGAAAAAATAACACAATGAATGCACTGAAGCTATGCAGTATTCCCTGTCATTAGCAACAACCTCCTATTCGAAAACAAAATTGGAATAAGGCTATTCACCATTCTTGTACATGCTATGCATGTACATGAAGCTGATCTAGAAGAAGTAGACTGCTGCTAAGCAATATGGCAATTTGATATTAATACTATATAATGCTAAAGGACTATTATTTCAAATGCGCTTCATGTTATCTTCTACAATAGAGTGTTTTTATGCTTCACTACAATGTTTTGGCTTCTAGATAGGACCTGTCTGTTACCTTTACATCTAGGGAAGCCTTCTTAATTGACTTAAATATTGATTCCTGTTCTTTATCTAGTGCTTCCGCATTCAGGCTACGGTTACACATATCTGCAAATTGACTGCCTCCTGTAATGGCTTCACTTTCTGACACCAATCAGATTGAGTGATGCAAACTTTCCTTGTAAGATTGATACCCTGATTTTTCCCTCTTAAAGCAGCTGTCTTTTTGGCATCCTGAGGCTGAAATAAGCTTGGCTTGTAGCCTTAGGAGCACAGGATCCAAAGAGCTTGCAGTCACCGACAGGCACAGGCTTGTACCATGACCTGATCCCACTGGGTAGTGATTGCCCTGCCATGTGTAGTTGGTCAGCAAGTGTTTGTAACGTCTGTTGATTGTTGTTTACTGTCTGCAGGACACTCCTCTGCTTAGGTTTATTTTCTAGCTGTTACACATCTGGCAGATCTGTTAGCTGTATTTCCATGAATACAGACAAATCAGTTCCTTCTCCCAACAATGGTCAGTTGGCTCTGGCAGTGATAGTCAAGGGCTTGAAAACTGGCATATTGAAAGTTGGAATGGGACAGAGAAAACTGATTAAATCTTTGAATAGTATGTGAAAATCAAGGGATAAGGTGGAACAGAAGGAACTTTTTGACACTGAACAGTTACTCTCTGATAAGTACAGCTGCAGCCCACACTGTACAGCAAATTTCCCAGAGATGGAGAGTCAGAAAGCATAAGGTACATTAGTGCTTACCTACAACAAAATGTGCTTTTTGCTAATGTAATGTGCCATTTAAAGGATGAGGACTGTCAGCCAAATGTGCATATGTTCTGGTATCCCAGTTCAGTTGCTGATTGTTGTGCAGATGCAAACTTGTGAATTTTCAGATTTAGACAGGGTTTTTATAACAAAGCAGAGAAGGATGCAGAAACCAGGTCTGTCTGTGGGTTCCACTGCAGCTTTCCTTTCAGATATTTGAGCACTTTCTTGCCCTGGGGTAGACCATCAGTATTTTCCATTTAAAATGGAGATTATAAAACTGTTGTGCCTCTCAGGGCAAGAATGAAAATGGCCCGAGATAGTTCTTTATGTTCTGCATGGAAAAACACATCATTACTGTAGAACAACTGCATTTTGTTTGTTGTTAAGAAGAGATCCAAGGTAAAACAAGTCAGTGTCCCTTTACTTGCACTCAAGAAGGAAATGGTCATGCCTCGATCTAACTGCCACTTAAGTTGCTGAATTGTTTTAAAGTGTACCTTGATCCTTGGAGATGCTGACTAACTTAAGATATAGGAACTAATGCGTACCTTTCAGTGTGCTTGGAAATTCACAGAATGTTTCTTGCTTGTGTGCTGGAAAACATACTATTTATCTGGTATGTACTAAAACTGCACACCCACAGAAAGCAATATGTGAATGCCATGAAAGAAAGAAATCGCAAGAGAGGTACAGCCTTTGTGAAAACTGAGAACGGATCTTTCTGACTGTTTCATCTTAGCTTCCTCAGTTGGTGTCTCCAGGTGTATGGAGTGAGCTGTCAGAGGTTTGAGGTGTTCTTTTTGAGGCTGTTGGTTGTGAGATACGCTTAAATAAACGAGGCAGAGAACTCCCAGCGCACCCACACAGGTGCTAATTGCAATTGAAAAAGATATATGTAATTATTATTATGTGTGTTTTAGAAAAGTTCCTTCTATCACATAAAATAAGATGGGGCTTGGTTAAAGGTGAATACCCTATGAAAGTTCAAAACCAGAGTTTTAGAACTCTCAGAAAGAAAATTTCTCCTGACAGAATGAATATGGAGAGAATGACCGAGCAAGTGAGGGTCTGAAAAGAAACAGAGTAGTGACAGTGTATAGAAATGTGGAAATGTGTTTGTGCCGTAAATCTTTTACCAATTTATGATGATACTGGAATAATTGTTTAAAACTCAGGGCCTTAAATCTTGATTGCCTACAAGGCACAAGTCATTTTGCCTTCTAGAAAGAGCACTTGAAATTAAATGTATAGTAAGATGAGGAAAAAATCGTGAGAAACACACAATGAATACAAGAGTCAAAACTGCATTTGAAACCCTTCCGATACAGTATAAAAATGTGCACTTTTATAATTAACAAATGACCTTTTCTTCCTTGCCCCAGATTTCAGTTGTTTGCAACAAATGAACAAAAGAACAAATCACTTGGAAGTCAGTGAAGCCAACGCAGCAGCTTCCATAAAACCCTTTGCCAAACTGATTAGATTTGCAATTCACTCGCTAAGCCTGCCTGGTCATGGCAGCATCATGCAACGAATCTTTTAATTGAATAAAACTGGAATTGTAGAGGAACTAGGGTTTGGTGTTTTTTGTTTTGGTTTTTTTTGTTTTTTTTTTTTTTGTATGAATACTTCTGTAGTACTTGTTTAAACATGACATTGTTCCTGATTAACTCATGTGTGAGCAATCTTATTCTGTAATTAAAAAAACCCCACCCTTATGTTAAGTTTAATGTAGTTGTTTAATAATTAAACAGAAGCAGTTAATTGGAAAATACTATGTATGTAGTCAATCCTCAGTCTTTGGTGAGTATATATGGTTAGTGGTTGTATAAAGAACTGTTACTTCAAAAAATTCTTCCTTGGATGACAGATTTTCTTAATTTCTTCATCTGTTGGACTAAATAAGAAAGTGAAAGTATCTGATAGGTATTACATATAAAGTAGCAGTACAGGTAGACTGGCATGAAAGTAGAAAAATTCTTTGTTTCTGTATAATAACTTACGAAGCTCCAGAACCTAAAGGTTGCATTGCTCAGCAGGGAGCTTATGGGAACTACAGTGTGTCCTCAGCCTCCACATAACTGCTATTCACATACAGGCAAAGCAGAGAGAGACAACATTCTGATTTCCATTCAGACAGTAGCTCAAATTCTCTGTGGACTGGGCCTCTACAGGCTTTATTTAGCAATTTTTTTTTTGCAGCATTTGCATAATTAACATTTTTCATCATTGTTAGTGAGCATGTTTGCAAGTCTGACTTAATATAACAAAAGATTGGATTTGTTCATTATGGGTTGATTTAAAACACTAAGATTAGTTAAAACTATGTGTTTTCCAGAAAAGAAATATCTTTAAATGGTGATACAAATGCAGTAACAAAGGTGGCTGCAGTGCCCAGTTCTACGTTGTTGAATTTGGTCTTCAGAATTCAGGATGTTAAGCCATAGAGACAAGTGAATACATTGCTAGGTTTATTTTTATTTGAAAAAGAAAATACTTCTATTAGCAAAGAAAGAGTAAAGCAAGTAGGGGAAGTCTCTTTCTGAGGCTGATAGCTTTAGACCCTAACCAGAGAAGCAGCCTATGCTGGCTTTGTCTGCAGTGGTCTGAAATCCATGTTTAAACATGTCTTGGACACAGGTCCTGTTGAATCAGTGTTAGACATGGTTTGGTTGGCATATATGAATTGGCTGTAATAACAAGACTGTAACATTGTTATAGACAGTGACTATCAAAAACCTGAAATTTATTAAAAAAATAATATTTCTTTGCATGGTTCTTGTCAATCACTGGAAACCTCTGTGGGAAATGACTGGGCTGTACCTCCTCCAAGGAAGCCAAACAGCCAGCTGGCTGCACTCACAGCTGGGTCTCATTCAGGATCTGATGGGAGGAGCAGGTGAAACAAGTGTGGAAATGACCAAGCAGCTGCTTCTACTAGTTTACTGCAAGGGGAGCTGAGGGTTTCAGATATGCTGTTATAATAAGCTAGTTGGTGACCTAGACAGCAAATTTGTCCAGTGGCTATAATTCTTGATCATGTGTTTCGAGGCTTTGTGCTCAGGTGCGGTCCTGTGTGTCCAGCACCCAGGGCAGCTCTTGGATGTAAGTGCTATCAAGGTTGTATGCAGTTGTGCTTTGGGTGATGGCCAGAGGCTCTTTAGTCAGAGCCTGTGTGAGCTAGAACAAAAGTGTTTTGTCCTGAACAGTGATTATTTTTTATTCTTAATGGAGTTAAAATGTGTCCCATGAAAGCTCACCTTGCTTCGTGAGCTCCTGGGGTGAATCTTGAGTGAAATCCAATGAATATCTTGCTTGTAAACCTTCTCTTCTCCCCCTCATCTCCCTGTCAGTACCTACCCATGAAATACCCTGCTTACTTTAAAACAAAAATCTCTTCTGCAATTGTTGGCTGCTTTGGCCCAAATTGGTAGGAAGAACATTTAGACAGACATTGAGGGAGAGTTTCTAGAATTGCCCAAAAGTTTACATCTGGCATCAGGTTATGTATCTCCACACTGGTGAACAATGGTCCAAGACAGGTAAGACTTCATGTGCAGCACAGTGCTGCATATGAAAGAGCACTCATGGTATGGATGAGACACAGTCAGTGCTACAAGTTTCACTCATTTTGATGCAAAAGATTGGGGATATATATGTCTGGCTGAGAGTGCTACAAAACGGGGCTGCAAAGGGGCCTATAATGTGTATAATTGTTTTTAAGCTTACATTGCCCTTACCAGGCAGGGATCTTATATAGTAGTTTATGTAACTAGTGAACTAGAATACAGGCATGTGCTCAAAATCACTGCAGTTTTGTGCCCTAGTTATCAGTAATTTTGAAAGGAACATCCTTAATTCCTTCCACAGCAATCCAAACTGGGGGTGTTTAGTTCCCATTTGTCAACAACATTTCTCTGATCTCTGCCTAGCTATGCTCATAAAATGCCTTCAAGTATGTTTACAAAGGTGTTTACTCTCCAAACAAACAGTTCAGGCTGATCATTCTGAAACTACTTAAGGAATGTACCTGACAAGTTGGGTGGAAAAATATTCTCTCAATGTAAAAGGCTGCATAACAGTGGTCACAGTGTTCACCAAAATTCCAAGTCTGGGATGAATTATTTCTTTCAACTAATTTTTATTTGTGTAGTAGTGTGTCTATTATACAGAAACATTAGAGCCATGGCTCTAAATATTAAAAACTTGAGAGATTTGAAACCTGGAATATCTTGTCAAATTCTAAGCAATTTTTCAACAGATGTAATTTTTTTTTTTTTACTTTGCAAACTGGTAAAGAATGACAAAATGTCTATAGTTGTTCCAGATATTGAAGAGAAAAAGAAAAGTTCTAAGAACACAGCAACACCTCATGTGGAACTGTAGTTCATCTACTATAAATATAGCAACAAGTAAAAAAAGCTACACCTTGGGAAACTTTCTGAAAAGATGGTAAACAAAGATAGTGAGACATTCCTCATTCTGCTATCAGTGATACAAACACAATGAGTGTAAGTTCTGTATAAATTGGAATACCAAGTGTGTAAATGTAACCGTTTTAATGTTCTGGTTTCCACAAGGTTGATCTAGGCTACTAATGCTTTAAACTAGTTTATGTTTCTGAACTGGAACAACTCTATAGCTTTAGAACTTGCCCAGTGAACCCAACCCTTTTGGCCTGAATCATTTTTCCAGCTGGAATGACATAAATTATAAAATCAAGTTATTAAAAAAAAAAAATGAAATGAAAAGGGGATGTTTGCATATTTTGCCCTTTCAGGACCATTTGATGTGCTGCATTAATACTGCGAAGCTGAGAATCTACAAGCTGTGTATTTCTTTGCATAGTATGTTTTGTTCATATAAATGATAAAAGTTTGGAAATTTAAAGTATTTTGCCTTGGCTCCTTCCTTCTGGGGAAAGCCTAAAATGTCTTGCCAAGCTCTTGCTTTTCCACCTCTTCTATTTTTTAGATTTTTTTTCCTCTTTGTAATTAACTACACGGCTCTATGGAGGAGGAAAGTATTGCTGGCAGTAAGGCTTGCTCAATAAGTAGACAGAGCAGGCAAACACCTTGTAGCCCTTTGGCTGAGTATCAACACACCATTAATAAATAGACAGCCTGGAAACTCAGCCATAGCAGAGCTTTTGTTACAAAAGAGAGAGACAGCTTTGATCTGACCATTGCTTTGCTTAGAATTGCCCCGTTATGTTTAATCAGTCATCATACCTAATCTTGGTTCCCCTTTATACAGAGATGGTATAAAAGAGGAATTCCTGAAGTACATGTTAGTTATCTATAACCCACAGCGTGTTTGTTTTGGAGGAAGAGTGAAGGAAGGAAACTGACATTAGTTTAAAACTTTTTTTTTTCTCTCCTCATCTAGAGAAAACAAAAATAGTACAAAATTATGAGACCATCCAAGGTAACTCTAAGCAGTTTGTGTGCAGTTCTGCTCCACCCTCAATATGGTCTATTTTTTGTTGTTCCTGCTTTGGTCACTTGAAACAGGTTTTAATGCAACTATGGAATGCTTGTTACTCCATCTGGAGATGAGAAAGCTCTGTCTTCCCTCAGCAACCTCTGTGGATAACAGTAAACAGGTACAACATGCCCAGGCAGTGCTAGTTAGAGGAAGGGAGAAGTCAGATGAATCTAATGTACCAATATCATTCAAATGGCTCTGGATGGAAGTATTTCTGTGACTCCTGACACAAGTTATTGACTTAAAAAGTAAGTATAGTTACTGTAAGAGTATTAACAATCATGCAAGTTTAAAAGGTCCTGAAGGGCAAACTGGTAAGACTTCGGTACAAACTTCAACTCTATTTTAAAGACTTGTTTTCACATCTTTCCTAATTACTGTGAAATACATGGATTGTAGTAAGCCTACTTGTAATTAGCCTGGGACCCTTCCCTCTTGTGGGTCCTTCAGTGAAACTGCAGAGTAGTATTTATGCCAGTACAGTTTTCTGCTGTGGCAATGACTGTGAAGTGATTGAACACTGGATTAAGACTTTGAATGAGCTGGGCATGAAGGGCAAGCTGGGAAGAACTCTATTAGCAATAAATATCTAGGAACCCAATTTAACAAAACGTTTTGTTTCCACATTAGATGCACATTTCTGGTGCATTTTCTCATCTCTTTTGATCAAGGTTGTTTTGGACTTGAGCCAAAGACTTGTCTATACATGGAGTTAACTTAGAATAATTACTCTGGAAAAAAAAGTAGCCTGGATTAACTCTGTGGGAGCAGAGTATTGTTCCAGGAGGAGTTATTTGGAGTATCAACATATTTGAGTGCTCTGTCTCAACTGCTCTTTTCTCCTTTTCTATGGAATCTCTTGTGTGAGACGAAAAGCTTCTCTCTTCGTATCCTGGATATTGGTACAAAAGGAACAGAATACTGTCATGATGTTTGGCACTCATGAGGTTTTAAAACCTTGCATCCGCTTCCCTAAACCAAGACTATTGCAAACAGACCAAAACCTCTCTCTCTCTCAGGTAGATGAAGTGTGTTAAGGTGTGCTTGCAGCTACCCTTTTGGAATTATGGGTGAAAACATGAGGTAAAATGATCTGGAATTCAAACTCGCATATTGTTTTCAAACAATTAAAAGGTAAAGGTAAGAAATTCTCAGATCCATTCAGAGATGGGAGATGCCGGAGGAGATTCAGTCTTGAGTCTTCTGTCTCCTCATGTGCTGTCTCAAGAGTCTGTAAAAGAGATACATCTATGTACTGATTTCTGGTTTTCCCTTTTCCTTTCCCTTTTCCTTTCCCTTTTCCTTTCCCTTTTCCTTTCCCTTTTCCTTTCCCTTTTCTTCTTTTCTTTTCCTTTTTTCTTTTCTCTTCTTTTCTTTTCTTTTCTTTTCTTTTCTTTTCTTTTCTTTTCTTTTCTTTTCTTTTCTTTTCTTTTCTTTTCTTTTCTTTTCTTTTCTTTTCTCATGGATGCGGTGTTTGAGGGAATACAGGCTGAATATGAGAAGCACTTACTGAGTGGCGTTACGCTGTCCATAGATCTAGATCGATCTTTGAGCACTTCTTAGGCACTTGGTCAGTATCCTGACCCGCTGCTGAACATCACACAGACCCCGGGCGACTGGGTCTGTGCCCACCCGCCGGCCCTCACCTGCAGCTTTATTTTTCGGTCGTGAAGAGCGTGGGGGACGCGGGGAGCGCCGTCCGGCGGCGGCTCCGTGGGCGCAGGGGGCGCGGGGAGCGGCCGCGCGGGG
>WBNH01010824.1:93653-131302 GCA_013401255.1 Urocolius indicus | reverse complement strand
GGGGCCGGCGGGGCACACGGCGGCGCTCGGCGCGACGAGCGGCCGCGGCGGCGGGTTCCCGGGGCCCGCAAAGCGCAGATGGCGGCCGCGCTCCTCCTCTACCTGCCCCTCCTGCCGGGGCTGGCCGGCGCCTTCAACCTGGACACGGACAACGTGATCAGCCGGCGCGGGGAGCCGGGCAGCCTCTTCGGCTTCTCGCTGGCCATGCATCGGCAGCTGCAGCCGCAGGACAAACGGCTGTAAGTGCTGCCGCGCCTGCCCTCGTCCCGGGCCGCCAGCCCGGCGGGGACTCTCCTCCCTTCCACCACCGGGAAACTTTGCCCTTGGCGGCGGGGAGCGAGGCCGGGCCGGGCCGGGCGGAGGCGGTGGGGGCTGGAGCGGGGCAGCGGCACCTGCCGCGGAGTGCCGTGGCGCCAGGGCCGCCCCAGGCAGCGCGCGCCGGGCACGGCGGGACGGGACGGGACGGGACGGGACGGGACGGGGCGGGGAGAAGCCAGCGACACCCCTGCTGGGAAACATTCTTGCCCCGGGGCCCGGGCGCAGAGCGGGTTCCCGGGGCAGCGCCGCCCGTGCTGCGGGGCTGCGGCTGCCTCTCTGCGCTCACGGGTTTGTTCTCTCGGCTGACGCAGGGGCTGCTGTTCTAGACGGAACTTGCCCGGGAGTGCAGGTACGAGGAAGTCGGGGAAATGTAAGTCGCTGTTGGTGGCGTATGGGTGAAAGCTGGGAACTTAACTTAGGGAAATGCAGAAGGCAAAATAAGGTGCCTTTGTATGTCCTGGAGATCTTCGGCCTCTCGTGGCCGTATCCCAGCCGTACCCCACCCCACCCCATCCAGGAGCGTAGGAACGAGTGTGTCTTATCGTAGAATGAGTCTGTGAGGGTCATTAGTCCCAGCTCCCCGCTATGGGTAGGGACACCTTGTATAAAGTATGGTCTCGTGAAAGCTCTAAGCATTAAATAAACGTCTGTTACCCTTGTATTTAGTTTCAAGTCAAAGGAAGATAAGGCCATAATCCACGTGGACATAATGAGAGAGGGAAGCTGGAAAGAAATGGTATCCGTCTTAAAGTCAGGTGAAGACTTACTTCAAAGCCCTGTGGGCCCTTTTTTCACACGCTTTTGTTCTGTATGATTTCTTAAAACTCACAGTGTGTACAGGAGTGTAACTCACAATTTGCCGTGTTCTGTCTTCTGTCTAGTAGACAGAAAATCCCACGGTATCCTGAAACATCACATGCAAATCTGTGACCTCATTTTCAGAGGCCTTTATCTTAATTCTTGACGAGATTACTCTTGTGTCAGATTCATTTTAGTTCTACTAAGAAAGCAGTGCCTGGAGGTTGTTAGTTTCACATTGTCTTGTCAGTACTGGTGGAATGAGTGTTGGAATATGCAGAGAGACAGAAGGCCAATTACTGAGCAGTCAGTAGAAACACAAGACTGGTCAATAGTATTCAAGCTAGCCTGTAATATTTGGCTGAAATGCTTCAGAGATGATTAGCATGAAAGTTCTGTATTGTATGTGTAGTGTGTGCTTCTTCAGGCAATCCAGATCTGGGGACAGAGCAGAGCCAGATGCTATCTGCCTTGACATGGCTTTCTGAATCCAGGCTTTCATGAGAAGCAAACGTCTGTCACAGAGACAAAACCAGGCTGGAGAAACTGTTTTATGGTGATGTGTGCTTCCAAGTATGAGATGTCTTGGCCATTTAAGAACCTATTCATGAGTTTTAGCATAAAGAATTTGAGAGCTACCCTGGGTAGCTGCTGGATGGTACTCTTGGAATGAAAACTTTTACATCACAAGGGCATCCTTTTTCCATCTGTAAGAGTAACAGTGTGTGGCTGTAAGAGAACAAGACATTAAACGTGCTGAGCTGTAGCTTTCATAGGGACAGAAGTGCGTTTAGTTCGCTTTGTATCAGTTCTGTTTCATGAAACAGATGGGAGTTTTGATGGGACACTTGAAACAAAGCCTCACATGTTAGGCTGCATATTTGTATCAGATAAAAATGAGCGGCTTTGAACTAATACCAAGTGATTTGTGTGGCCTGTTCCACAGAAACCATGTGCAGTTTCTAAATGGTTTGACTTGTTATAGGTGGGGCGAACATGTCTGCTGTCCTGGTACTCGGTGAAGGTGGAAAAGTTATAGGAATGGAGGTCATACCGGGGTGTCCTACTGAGACACAAATATATCTAATGCCTACGTGCTGCCCGTTAGTAGTTTATTCTCAGAGGTGCAATACTTCTGCGTTCCCAATTGCGTTTTGCTCCCTGTCTTACCTTTACTGCCAACATGCAGCTATCTCTTGGTCAGATACAAACATTTATTTTAACCATTTCATTTTGAGTGGATGCTAACTTTAAAGCTCAGTTACAGTTTGTGATCACTATCAAGCAGTTGCCCAAAATATGCAAACCCCATTTCATCACTGAAAATTAAGTGACACTTGTCAGGTTTTTCTGCTAGATGAGAACTCAGCCTGCAAACTCCCTGTCCCTCTGGTTTTACAAAATTCGAAATGGGTTGTAAGAGACATGTGCAAGATCAGTCAGTCCTTGGAAAAACAAGAGAAGGAGTAAGAGAAAATGAAACGTATGAATTCTGTTCAATGGCTGTTTGAGTCTATGTGGCTTGGAGCCAGACTTGATAACCTAAACAATGTGTAATTTTCTCTCATCTCACCTAAGTGGTTCTTAAGTGATATGATTCCCTCATCCTCACACTAGATAACTCAGTGTTAAGCATGAAAATCCTCTGTAAAGATGAGGATGGAGAATGTCTAGGAAGTGTGACAAAGATAGGTACAGTATTTGCTTTTGATCACCTTATTTCTTAGTTACAGGATGCTGTTGATTGCATATTAGGTATGGGTGACAATCTTTTCATTGATTAGTGTTGACTATTAATGCTGTGTTTGCTAATGAAGAATTGTTTCACTCCCAGCAGTACGGGTAGGTGACTGTCCCATTGCTCTGACTTCAGTTGTAAATGGTACTGACTATAAGGCTGTGGACTAGTAACAGGATTTTGTTTCTCTTTGTTAGTATCTTTGTGTAAAGTTTGTCAGTTGGGAAGAAGAACTTTATTAATTCACAGTGACTGAAAGTGGTCTGCTAACGACATGTGGGTGTGAAAGACAGCCATACGCAATCTTAATGTGCATCAGGGGACAGTTAAGTTGGAGGTACTAAGGGCAGCCTGCCTAGATTTCTGAGTGCAGGTCTGGTTCGTTGTCAAGCACAGTAGCAGAAGAAGCTAATGGAGAGAGAGCTGGGCTTGTTGCCCTGTGTAAGATTGTTCTGTTTTTAATCTGTCAATATGATGGAAATAAGGGAGCTCTGATTCTGCGAGGGAGTGATGGCACGACAGCAGGGCATTTCATCTGCAAATTGGAAAAGGTTTGTAACTTGGAGGGGTCTGAGACTCGGGGACAGTGTAGCTATAGGGGTATTGAGATTAAAATTTGAGTGGTCTTGTGATAGAAAATGCAAGAGTATCTAGCATCTGTAAATTGGGACTACACTCAGTATATTTGTTAGTGACTATGTATTATAAATATGCCACTATTACAGTAAATATATTATTAGTAGCTATAGTGAGTGTAGTCATATGTGTAATTTCACATTTGTATATGTATATGTGCTCTATGTAAGATATTCAGCAGATCTGTTCCAGTCCTTTCTGGTTGTCTTTTACAATGTTTTACACAAATATCTTGAATTAGAACACAAACCCCAAGAATATGTATAACTTCACTTGCAAGTAATTCTGATGCTATTTTCAGTGGAAGTATGGAGCTGAATTCATGTAGAATTCTTGTTACTGTTTAAGGCAAAAAAGGATATAATCAACGTTCAGGATCTCATCATCCGGAAAGCTGTGTGGATGAAAGCTGTGGATAGACACTTTATGTCAAGACTTTATTCACTATTAGTAGCCATCAAGTCCTAAAAATGGCAACATCTCATTGAATTTTTTACTTGTGACAGATTTTGCTGATACTGCAGTCTCTGCTGTGAGCTGTGACATCAATACATGATGAAGTTGCCCTAGGTCAGCTGGGCTGCTGACATTGCGGTACTGCTGCAGTGCATCCTCAGTGGCATTTAGCCAGTACTTCTGTGCTGATGGAGGGTTTGTGCTCCTAGGCACTTGCTTCAGCAACAAAAGAACAGGATTAATGCTGCTCTGCAGTGGAAAATGACTATGTTGCAGAGGTGGTGTGGTGTAATTCAAGCTTCAAGTGGACTGGAGTGCATATTTACGTCTTCAGGATTTAAATGCTTTAATAATCCTGGAATTTGATGTTTCTGACAGTTAAAGATTTTTAATTGTCATCTTAAAAAAAGTACTGCAAATTTACTATATCATTGTAGTTAGTGTTTTTTTTCTGAGGTATCTGTCTTTTTTGTCTGTATAAGCTATTCTTGGATAGCCTGTTTAGCTTGCTTGATTACTTGCTTAATTTGTGACAGTAGAGGAGTTTGTTTATGTTTGAGATAGATGTCCTGTGGCAAAGGTCAGGACCAAATGAAGTTGGGAAGGATAGAGGAGGAGTGTTTAAGAATTTCCCTGTAATGGTATGGGAAAGAGTCTTAAAAAGAAGATGCGTCATATTAATATCACAGGGAAAGAAGCAAGCAGATAAATTTACATTGCGTAAAGGGGAAGAATGTGGAATTGCTATAGGTGGAGCAGAAGGCAAACTTTTTCCTACTGCTAAGTTTGAATTGTGCTATTGGTTATCAGTGGCAGAGACACAACTGTCAGGTTTACAGGTCAGGTATAGTCACTATCGGACTTTCGTTCTTGCAGGTCAAAGAGAGGTCAACATCTTTCTTTTTGTGGGCTTTTTTTGCTTGTTTTTCTCAAAGAACAGGAAAGAATTGTGTATTTAGTCTTGTAGAACTCTACTAGGGCAAGAGGGATGAAATGAAGCATTGAGCTGATATGCACTAGGAGGCTGCACTAGTGTAACAACTTCCATCAATGTAGAAAAAGAGCAGACCTTGCAAGGCACTAGTGAAGTCACAGGTCTTACAGCAAAAATGTGCTTGTACCAGGACACTTTAGTCTAGGTGGCTCTGAAAAGATTGTGTCAGGAAAGATATGCTATTGGATAGTCCTTTGCCATTAGCTATGTGAGTTCAGAGGTCTAACCTCACTGCAGCATTTGCTGATGTGACAGATGTTCATAGTGTGAAGCTAGTTTTCCACACAGTAACTGGCAAAACTCTTATCCCGGTCTTCCATCCCCTTGAGAAACTTCTTTTTTAGGAGGTCATATACTTTTTGGATATTTATTTCTATGGTCACCTGTAAGTGCATAAGAATCATAGGTAACCCTGTGGCAGATGTGTTATTTTTCTGGTGCTGATGTTACTAAGAATTAACAAAATTCATTGTGCTACTGGGAGCCTTTTATGTGTAAGGACTGTAACAGATGCCATTTGTCAGCAGTGATGGTAAATGGCCTTGTGTGCAGACTCCAGCTTTGGGAAACAGCCTAGGCTATCAACTTCAATTACAGCTCATAAAATTGTTATGCTCTTACTGGTAGACGTGTGTACCTGATACAGCTCCTTGGTTTCATAGCTTTTTTTTTTTTTTTTAACCTCTGCTGAGCCTGATCGATGAATCACTTTCTAATGTAAGAGGTACCCATGTTTTTGGTGGGGTTGCTGGAATATACCGTTTACAGGGTAGAGGTGATGACAGGATTAGAAACATTTTTGTTTATGCTTTCGTGTTTTTAAATGTCTAAATAGATGTGAACAGAAACTTGTGGAGGCACAAATTCCTCCCTCTTCAGGATGGGTGTTTGGAAAGAGTTGGGTGTTCTGTAAGCTGTTACTATCTGTAAAACACGACCTGCCAAACCATTCCAAGAACATGAAAATATGAGTGATGGCTCAACTAAAATTGCTTGAAGTTCCTCTGGTCCAAGTCTGTTGTACTTAACCCTTTCTATAAGGATCGAGTCTATACCAGGTAGTTTTTAGCTCTGTTGTGGCCCAAGTATTAGACATGTCTCATAAACTTAATCTCGCATCCTGTAACACTAGCAAGGTTAAAATAGTGTAACTGGAAGAAAATAACACAATGCAGGCAAGGACAGACCTTGATCTCAGGAAGGAGGAGGTCTCTTTTTATCGAAGTGAATGAAAACGAATGAACTGCACAAAATATGAGTTAAGGACAATGGAAAAACATTCTCCTTGATAAGTTCTGTTCTTGAGCTGGGGCTTGTAGGTCCTGGCAATGCTGCTTAATGATTTGCAAAGGCTGGACATAAAAGTGCTGGTATAAAGAGCACACTGTTCGAAAGACCAGCAACTGTTCTCTTGCTTTTCAAACTAAGCTCATACAGACAAACAAAGGTGAGCAAGGTAGACATGTCTTGTGTGGATGCCTGACCCAAAGCCTTCAGTGAAACTGTCCGTAAGGTATTCTGTTGTGTAAAGGAGTTGTAGTCCTTAGCAGTGTTTGCTCTAAATATGAGAGGGTAGAAGTCATTTTATACACACTTAGTCTGAGAAGAAGTTTGATTTGGGAAATGTAAGTTGGATGGGCTAAAATCTGTCTGAAGAACATAAACACCATCTAAAAGCTTAGGGGACAGTGAGCAGAAGAAGCATTTTTGTCTGGAGTTCCCTTCATGCAGTGAGAGATGAGTGCTGACCAGGGCATGTGTGCTGTGTGTATGCTCTGCCTCGGTTCTCAGCTGTGTGGGCTGGAGCTGAGTGTAGAATTCAGGCTCTCTCTGGCACTAACATCCTGAAAGCTTCAACTGGCAGACAGCTGCTTGAAGCTCACTGCTGTCCTGATCTTACTGGCACAAGAAAATTTCTGGTGCGCTTTAAACTTAAAATGTGGCCCCATCAGCTACAGAAGGGTAGAAAGTGAGTGAGACAGAGAAAATATTGATCAAGATGCAGGCATTTAGAGTGAACCATTCAAGCACCTGAAGTTCATAGCTTGCACAGCACAAGGTTTGCTTCCTGACAGCTGCTGTGTTCTGCAGCAGCAGGATTTGCAAGACATGCCAGGAGTTGTTCTGCAACAGGGACATTAAAGGAAGCACTGTATCATTACATTTATCCATGTAGCATTTTTAGTTGAGGCCACAGCTTTGCTTTGGTTTCTATTTCATTTTCCATTTTTTTCCAAAGTCTTGAGAGCAGCAAAGAATTTTCTCACAGGTGTGCACGGAGAGATAAGATGTAATATTTGGCACAGAGGAGCAGCTGTGTCAGAATTATTGTTGGAAGATATCCTATGATTTCCGTATCCATTTCACTCTTGAGCAGGTTCCTTTGATGGTGAATAAGACTCTTTAAGCTGGCATATACTTAAAGAATAAACCATAAGCCAACTCTACCATCAGGTATGGGTCCGTCTTTAGCCATAGGAGGAGTTTCATGTATTGCATTGTCTACTATTAAAAATACCATTCAGCTGTGCAGAGAGTCCTAATTATTCCCTTTTTTTTGTTATGATCTAGTAGAAAAATGTCTTGTGCCATGGCAGGAAGTAATAAATAGTCTGTATCTTCTTCAGAAATACTGGCTAACCTGATGAGTCTGTTTGGGCTGTTTGGTGGGTCTGATCTGTAGCTGTACAAGACAAATGTAAGTCTTTGCAGTAAATCTCTGTCAAATTAAGTGTTTTTATTTACATTTCCGAGAGGCCTCTTTACAACTGACTGTGCTTCAATAAATATTCTGCAGTTGTGGTAGGCTCTTTCATCCAAAAATCTCAACACAATTTGTAGTGATATTTCTTTAACTGTAAAATAGGAATGAGGAGGAGCACAAAATCTGTTACAGTGCTAGTGGAGTGCTATTTTCTGTGTAGCATATGTTACCAATGCTGCTAATGTTAATTTGTAAACAACAAAGAAAAGCTTGCACAGAAGCAGAACAGGTAGTTTGGCTTCTCATAAATGTTTTTTCTTAAAGGATAACAAGCAGAGAAGAATGGTGTACTGATCTAATCTGTTGCTGTCTGTATTCTCGACAAAATAGAACAGAACATTTCCCAAATTAGTATATTGAGTTGCCGTGCATGTTACAGCAGTAAATAGTTCACCAGTCAGCAGGGGCCATTCTTTTCTTCTCTGCTAAACTTTACTCTTAGCTTGTTCAGTGTGTGCCAGAACCACTGTCAGTTTTGTAGGAATGCAATTGGGTGAGTTTTCATAGGAGATAACCTCACTCATTTCAGAAGAACTGCGTTTAAAATCAGCTGTTTAAATGTTTCAGGACTAGCCTGGGGCCGAATGAGTCATTCTAGCCATAACTGTAAGAATGTCATGTTTTGGAGATATATTCTGCAGAAGGGACAAGACTGAGATGAGGCTGTTGGACTAAAATACCTATTTAAAAATCCAAAGCAAAAATCGGTGTTATTGAATGTGAGTAGATGGTGGTCTATACTGTGAAACATCAGCGGAAAAATTAACATCTCATAGTGATACTTGGCAAGGGTAGGTACAGTAAGAGGTGAAGGGATTTTTGAAGAAAGAAATATTCAGAATGGTCTGCAAAGCATTGAATAAATAATTTATTAGCATTCCATATTGTTGATTACGATGCTTACAGGCAAGTTGCTGCTTTGAAAATAATGGCAGAAGGATATGGCCTAGAAAGGCAGACGTGGGAGAAAAAAAATCTCACTTAAACTTTTAAGGAAATGATTCAGTCTATTAAAAAGAATGAACTGAGAACTGGGGCTGTTTAGTCTAGAAAATAGGAGACTGAGGGGAGACCTTATTAACATTTACAAATACCTAACTGGTGGGTGTCAGGAGGCTGGGGCATCCTTTTGTTTTTAATAGTAGCTAGCAAGAGGACAAGGGTAAATGGGATGAAGTTGGAACACAGAAAGTTCCATTTAAATATAAGAAAAAAACATTTTACTGTTGAGGTGAGGGAGCCCTGGCACAGGCTGCCCAGAGGGGTTGTGGAGTCTCCTTACTTGGAGATCTTCAAGACTCGCCTGGATATGTTCCTGTGCAACTTGATTTGGTGAACCTGCTTCTGCAGGGCGGATTGGACCAGATTATCCCTAAAGGTCCCTTCCAATCCTACCATTCTATGATTCTATGACCTGATCTAGATGGACCTGGTTTTGCAGGGGGATTGGACTAGATGATCTCCAAAGGTCCCTTCCAACCCTACTATTCTATGAACCATAGGTTAATAAAACTCTTTGCAACTTCACTGTAAAACGTTTTCTGTTCTTGGTAAAACACACTTCCCTCAGGTTTAAGGTATCACGACTGTCACATTTTCTAAGATTGTTTTGGGAATTCTATAACTTGCTTTAGGAAAGAGAATTGCAATTATTTTGGTCTTGTTTAAAGAAAGGGCCAGATGTATTCTGCAGGGAAGTACCCGAGATGAGGTTTTTGTATCAAAATGATATGAAATGGCAAAACGTACTGGTTCTTGCATTGTTTTTTTTTTTGAGCATTTCCTAGTATGGACTGACAGGTTTTGGCTGTTCTTCTTGTTTCCTCTTACAGAACTGCATCTAAAAATATATTATTTCCAATATTCATTTCCTTTAAGCATTTATACTAATGTGTGTGAGGAAGTTTTGACTGTGTTTGGAAGGGAGAAGGTCTGCAGTGTCAGGAACAAAAGCAAAAGGGATTCAAGGGATGCTCCCTGTCTAGATGCCTTCTACAGTGTAAAAAATGTACTTCAGTCCCTCCAGGGTAATGCTTAACGGATCCTGCACTGGATTTCACTGTCAGCTAGAGAGCTTCTAGGTTACTTTTCAGCTGTATTATTGGCATTTGTTTTCTGCTTTTGAAGAGTTTGGTAAGGAACAGCAAATGGGAATCATCAGCATTGTCGTGTCCATACAAGTGACAGTCTTTCTTGCAGAGACTGTGTTGTTTCCTTTTTAGCGAAGATGACAGACAATTTTTCTAATGGAGCTAGATGTGCTTAGCTTTTGCCTATTTCACCTGGCATTGTTATCATCCTCTAAAGCAGGTCTGTAAGATATATCTTTAAAAAAACCAAAGTAAAACAAGATTGCAGATAACGCTGGGAACAACTCACCCCTGTAATGCTCGAAGTTGTTTGCTCAGCAGCACATGCACGGGTCAAAGGTCTGAGGGAAATTCATGTTTATCCTGGAACTGCTCGAAAGCAACAACCAGCTGTTGCTGATAGCAAGCACATTATCGCTGTGTGTAGTTGAATTTTCTATGTCGTTTTCTCAGAGCTCTTCTCACATTACTCTTGTAAAGGAATGGCAAAGATTGGTTAGCCTTGCACTTTGTCATTGGTGCCGCTGCACAGTGGTTTAAATCTGCTGTCTTTTAGACCTTAGTGATGTCTAGCAGAGTGTATGAGAAGAGATCACAGATCATATTTAATTATCCATGTTTGTGAAACAAACCTGAAGTAAAAATCACATCATTTCCTTGGCCAAAGATGCTGAAACAAATTTGTTATATTTTTTCTTGTATAGCCAAGTCCTGTAGTTACTGCTACATATACAGCATAATTATGCAAGACCTTGTAAACTTTTAATCCACTCAACTTATTTTTCTGCTGGAAAAATGTTTGATAATTACATAGCATGGCCCTAGAATATTGCCGAAAAGGTAGGCTTCCTCTCTCTTCTCAGTCAAGCTATGTTCCTGCATACAGTGGAAGAGCACTTTTGTTGCTGTGAGATCAGATCCAGTCCTAGTAAAAGCTGCAATACTGTTCACACAACTTTCAGCTTACAGGAACACAGGATGTTAAAAATACTTGAAAACAAATAATTAATTCCAGGTTCTGCTCAAGTGTGACTGTCAACAGTGGTGAAAGATGGCAAAAAAGTATGTGTGAGGGGAGGCATGTAAAAATTAAGCATGTGTGCTTGTAGAGGAGGAGCAGTATAGAGTGGAAGAGAATGCAGTGGGTTTCTTGGCATAGTCTCAAATGTAAGTCATTTTGCAAACAGAAGAATCTTGTTCTTGGGTTTTGCAAGCTGGTTGAAGTTCTCAGAATTCATATGTTCCCACTCATAGTAAAATATAATTGCTGCTTCCTCCACAAGTGTACATGGAGAAGTTTCTTGTGAATATGATTTATTTCTGTTGAATTTGTTTGATTGATGTTCCTGTATCTGCACGGAAAAATTAAAAAAGGCTATTTTAAGTGTCCCATCTGCATGGGCATTTGTCTGATGTGGTTCTGTGAAAATACTTGAGTGATGTTCTTCCAAAGGATTAGAATGCCTGTGTTTTCAGTTAATTTGAAGGAGTGGAGGGGACTGTGTCAGTACATGTACTCAGTGACACATCTGCTTTTGTCATTAAGTTCATGACTTGCAGAAAAGCCTTACTCAAACACTGGGTCACGTTATAGATGTTTAACCCAGTACTGTGATGATTTTAAGCCTCTTACATGTGCAGAGTTCTTTAACCTGCTCCGCCAAGGTACTTGTCTATGTGCCATGGGCTTCTAGTGGCAGCTGGGAGGGCTCAGCGTAGCTCAGAGTGCCAGTGTTGGTCTGGTGTGGCTGAGTTTCCCACTGGGGCTCTGGTTGGTGTGACTTAGCTGAATGTGATGAACTACTTTTGTTCAGATGCTGAATCTAAAGTCGCATATTACTATTTCTGCAGTTGTGTATCTAGTGTGTGAGATTTCTACCTGTCTTGTTTTTCCTCCTACAATTCAGGGCACAAGGTGGTTAAGTCTGGAAAAGAAGGTGCAGAAGTCATCTCATGAATTGGATTTATAGGTGAAGGAACTAAAGCTTGGGTTAGCTTGGGGAGCAGTCACTCTTCAAATAGTGCAGGGCTGTGGGATTAGTTACTGTAGGATGTTACATTACCCATGGATTCTACTGTGAAATGTCCATCTTTGCTGTATTTCTTTCATGCCTTTTAATGGTTTAATTATGGTTATGAATGAAACTGATGTACTTCATTCAGTGAAGGAAATAGAGGAATGACACTTCAACCCAAATATTTGTTTTGCCCTGCATTAAAACTGCAGTTTTTGGAAAAATGGCTGTTGGCAGTTGCTGAATAGTATATGCCTGTTACCTCTCTAACAAGTAGTGCCTTCATATACTGACTGGGAGCACTGAGCTTTCAGATTACTTTTTTTTGGAGGGGGAAAAAAAGAGTTTGAGCAACTGTTTCCATATTTTGATTACTTCTGTGTTTGTTTCCTAAACATGGACCTAGTAGATGAGGTGATGCTCCTTCATTTTTCATGACCATCAAATGATCATGGCACATGTGTAGTGGGGGTACAAGAACAGGCCCTGCAAATGTGAGGAAGTTAAACTTTGCATGCAGAGGATTCCTGCGGCGTGAGTGGCCGGCAGCCCAGGTGCAGCAGATGGGAGTTCCTGATTTCTGACATGCATTTGGTTTACTTGAGCCTGTAGAGCGAGCACGCAACAAAACACTAATCGCGGCACGAACTCACCTCTTCGTTGCAGCCTGTTCCACTGGAGCCGGATCCAGGGCAGCGCTGTGCGGGGGATGGGCCGGGCGCCGTGAGCGTGGCCGCAGTGGTGGAGCGCGGCAGTGCCGTTCCACGCGGGCTGGCGGGAGGTGGCTGCGCCGCGTCGCTGCTGCAGTGGGGCCTGGGCCTTGGCGCATGTTGTGTGCAGCGGACCCGGCTGTGCCCCGTGAGGCCACTGTGAGTGAGCGTTGGGCCGACAGTGCAGGTGCCTCGGATACCAAGTTTGTTTCGTGAAACAATGCACTTGCCACTTGTTGAGTTCAAGCCCACTTTGTTATGAGAGGATTTCGTAAGAGTAAGAAGCACCGTCGTGTGAGAAAGTCTGAGTGAAAATCCCTTTAATGGGATAACTTAATCACAGATTAATTATAAAACTACCTAATACGTATTTTACAGTATCACTTAATGCTCAGGTCTGTTCCTGTCATGGATATTGTAAATTAGAGGAAATGTATAGCTTGTAAGGGTGAAAAGAAACCCCAAAGTATTACACAGGTTTCACTTGGTTTGATGATATAAAAAATCTGAGGGATCTAGTTAAAGCCAGAGTGGTGTCTGAAATGGAAAACTGTATTTTGAAACAAGTTTTTGGAGCAGACTGCACCATTTCTTGTAAGAAAAATGCTTTCTACTGATGAAAATGAGACCTGCAAAACTTACGTCAACTCTGTATAGGCTAGACTGGACTGTGAGGGGAAAGGATTTATTTTTCCATGTGACTTCCAGAAAGTCAATATTAAATGGCTTTTCCAGAACAACAAGTACCTTTGTAGTTTCAGTTTTGCTTCATAGTAGCTTGCCCTAGTACTGCTCTTGGCTTCTGTTTTTTGGCTGCTTTTGGCTTCTTTTCCCAGCCTCTCTCATAATCCGCTTCCTAAAAAAGGCTGAAGGAATAAAAGGAGAATCGCAATCCTTCAAGTGCCAAGCCTCCAGGCAACAGAGGTTCATGGTGTACTTAGCCATGGGTTCGCCACGGTAGTTGGAAAATATAACTGTGGAATAGCCATTTAGGAGAATCATCAGTCACTTAAAATAGACGTCAATAACAAGTTGGCAGTGATGAGTATGTCTGTAAAATGCATCACAAACAAGATCCCTGTTGAGTAGTTACGGACTGTATTTTGCTGGGTGAGGATTTTTGGGTGATTTTTGTTTTGTTTTATTTTTGAGAAGCCCATTCGCATGGTTCAGTTCCTGTTAGCAGCCTCTGTGTACAGACAGGACAGTCCCTCTGTGCTAATTAGACTATCTTGTGCCTGTCCTGTGATTTGTTTCTGTGTAGAGAAGCCAAATTCAGGTACAAGGCAGAGGTACCACCAGCATTCAAACACAACACTTGTCCCAACTTCACTTAGGTTGAAATACTGGGGGGGTTAACGTGCTCTTTCATCAAGCATAAAAACTCTTGAGAGCAAACCAGTGCAGAGGTCCAAAAATACAGCTCCAATGGAGGGCTCTAGGTGTCTACGTTGAGACATCTAGGGATTTCTGCCTGGAGATTTTAAACATTTGGTAGACAACTAGTGACTGTAACTGGCAATTTGGTACTAAAATTTAATTAAATGTTAGTAGTTACTAAAATGTTTTCATTCTGCTCAATCCACTGAAACTTTGAAAGTATGTACTGGGAATGTGAGGAAAAGGATGCAGGGAGTCTGTCTGTCTTGTCAGGAATGGAAGAAGTTTCATGGCATTTAGCTTCATCACTTTCCAAATTTGCCCTCAGTATGTCTGTGGAGTCTTTCTGAAAACACAATGAACTGCAAAGTCTGCAGCAGCAGCATTGTTATCAGAGAACAGCAACCTTAAATTGGCCATTTGTGCTCAATGAAGGCTGTAAAATTGGAAATTACTTACACCGCTGACTATTTTATTCCGCCTATATGTGGAAATGGCTAATGGCTTGTTACCCAGGAAACACTTTCAGTGATTTCTACTCCAGTCTGTTAAAGCTCAGAGCTGGCACTATTGATGTGTTGCTGTTACTTTTAAAAGAAAGGATGGCAAAGATGTAGTGCCTTGTTTGGGGTACAAGATACCATGGAAAGGGAAAGAATGAAAGGAATGAAGAAAGCTTTGCGAGATAGCAGAGTATCTGAGCTCAGTACAGACTGTGGTATTTTTTGTGTTTGTTTACACCAAAATGTAATTTACTCACTGGAAGCCTCTTACTTTGAAGAACAGGATTCACTTTCAAAAAGCATTGAAGATATTTTCCCTCATTTGACTTGATTTGTTTTGAGTGTTTATTCCAAAGCGGAACTGTAATGAATTGCTAATACTTTTTCTTCTCTGAAGTATGTTGTGAAAATCACATGCTGTCCTTAGACAGTTCCAGACTGTAAGGGCGGAAAAAGAATTCACTGTGGAGAGTGAGGGAAAACTTCCAGGAGCTTTAGAGGTTTTCTCTGTTTCTTTTGTTATAGTTTTCTCATCTTAAATGCAACTTTCCTTTTGGAAGCGACTGGGCTAGTTTCAGGAGCAATGCTGGAGGGAGTTCAGATAGCTGTGAGCAGAGACTACTCCCAGTTCTCACTGTTGTTTTCATTAGCTGAGAAGGAGCCACAGATTAAAAAATTACTGGTGAAAGTGGGGAGGGTTTTAAAATCTGCACCCTACTGCTTAAGATTCTGTAATATGTGTTAAAATGGAATGCTGTTTCTGGTGTGTTTTGCTTTGATTTTGCTAACTAGCTTTTGGGCTAGTTTTGATTAAATGAAGTTACAGCCTTTCTTCTTGATGTTCACGCAGAGTCACAGAATGGTAGGGATTGGAAGGGATCTCTTCACCTGGCTATTCCTGTTGAATATTGGTCAACAATGACTTGAGGCCTGGTGCTTGCGTGACTGTGAGCAGCAGGCTCCCATCTCCTTTCACTTCTTGAAAATGTGTAGGTTTACAGTGCATGTTTTCAGTGTACGGTCATCCAAAAGTCTTGCCCAGATCTAGATCAAGTCAGTAAGATGTCTTGGAGCGTTTTTCTGAGGCTTGAGTAGTTCTCAGTGTAGCTGTTTTGTTCAGGTGTAGTGCAGTACCGTAGGGAGGATGTAGCTGTGCCCCAGGGTTATGCAGAGATGTGATGCTATGCTGGGGCCCCTCTTGAGAGAGGCTAGTGCCTGTCCTTGTTGCATATTGTGGCTGCATGTGCAGGTGTAACTGGGGTCACTGGCACTTGTGCAGAGCAGGCACCAGCCCCTGAGCCAAAATTGCATCTCTGTGAGGTTCATTAGTTAAACTGGCATTACGTGCCAATCCTGGAGCTCTAGTCTTACAGGATTATCTCAAGTTTGGCCATAAATAAGAGGTTTTAAGAGAGCAAATCTGTCTCTGAAAGCCAGCAGATGCTCAAAAATGGCAGTGGGGCTTCAGTCATTATCACATATCTCCAAGATGAAATTAACAGAAAGTAATAATTAGTTCTAACCAATAGAGCAACAGGACTGATTTATTTGGTTTGAAATGGGAATTTTAGTCTGGAATTGGAAGGCACATGTTTTAATTATGGGGTATAACTGGAGCTAAAGAGCATTGCAGTTTTGTGCCATGGTATGAGAGAATTCTGATATGTTTTTTTCCAACATTGTCACTTGATGGACACTTCTTTTAATCTACAGAAATGTAATGAACTATTAGTAGGCGTTAGTTTAGTATCTGTGCAGTATCATTGCCTCAGGGAAAACCTAATCAGTTTATAGAACATATTTAAGCAAGATGAATGGGGAAATCGGGGATTCAAGTAGTACGAAGCATCTGATTCTGTCATTTCTGTGAGAAATAGTAATGCCTTTTGTTGTCTCACTTTTAGCTTGTATCGTAAACATTAGATATTAAGTCATCATAAATCATGAAAGGCTCATCACAACTCAAATCATGAAAAGCTAAGACTCCAGCAGGAACTGACGTTCAGACATGTTTATGTTCAGTATGCTGTATGCCTGAGCTTCTGTTCTCTGCATGGTAATAACGGAAACCTGCCATGATAGAGAACCTCAGTGAAACATCTGCATGTTGGAGTCTCTGGTGTTTGCATCTCCGGCTCTGCGGTCTTGACATGGAGGTGTCATTTTGATATATCCTAATATGGATTATATGGAATATGCTTTGGGGCATTGGGATCTGAATTGAAAGTAGTGACTGTAGCCCTTGTACACCTTCAGGGAGAAGAAATGAAGACAATGACTCATAACTGTGATCATGGGTGGAAAGAAATGAAGAACTTATTTTTGTCAGCCTGTGTTTCAGAGGAAGTTCTTTGTTTTTAATCTCAGTGTTTCATCTGCCAATAAAAGGAGATAACGATAACAAGGAGATCAGTGTGCATGTGCACCTTCCTCACCCTCCCTTACCTCTTTAGTTTTGCAGAAAGAGGTTTTGCTTGCCATGGAGAAAGCTAAAATGTAACATGCATAGCTGTATAGAAGCCTAACCTGATTTTGGCATAATGAGCTTAAACTTGATTAAAATCCTCCTATGAAAATGCAGCCAAGTAAGTAGCTCTACAGTAATGACTGGAATGTGTCCTCAGGCTGTGGAAGGACTCTGTTGAGCACGCAGCACAGCTCAGTGTACAAGCTGTTTTGTTTGGACTACTGCAGTCATGCTCAAATTCACAGCGGTGCATGGTCCATGTCATACTTCCTTACTTTCATGCATACAAAGTAATTTGGCTTCTGTAATTCTGGTTTTTTTTCAAACATACCTCTTAAAGAGTAGGCAAGGTCAATAGCAGCTCTGTTGATCACAAGTCACAATGTGCTTGAAACAGGATTTTATGGTTTTGCTTGATTTATTCAGCTGAAGGTTAGATACATGTGACTTTCTTAGCAAAGTTCCTAATGCTGTTGGTAATCCTCATAATATTTATAATCCTCATCATTTTTAGTAACTTGTCTTGCAGAACCTGGAAGCATAGGTTTACTCTCCTCTGCCATGGGCTTTGGGGCAGATAAATGGTACAAGTACAAAGGGGTTAATCCATTTTTTAATGGGCTTTTGCCTGCTTCTTAAAAACAGATTTCAGGATTTACCACAGTATCTACCTGAACTCATCTAATCCTTTGGAAGTGCCTGCTCGTAGTGTGTGCTGCTGCTGTTGAACTGCATTGTAAATAAGGACTTGCAGCAATGTACTTAATAGGATTCAAGATTTTAGTGTTTAATGACCCTCAAAGACTAGTGACAGGATTCCTGACAAAAGTTCTTTGAAATCTGGAGAGTTGTACCTAAGTTCAGTTTGAAAATGGCTTATGTAAGATGTGGACAGGGAGTATGGGTGCTGGGAAAATCTAAGGTTGCTTGTTTCCTTTGAGGTCATCTTGGATTTATGCTCCCCCCGTCCCCGGCCACAGGCTCAACAGTTGTGTTTTTCATCTATTGATCTCAACAGGTATTTGTTTGAGATGCTTTTCAGTGTTTATGGCTTCTTATGTCAGATGGTGCATATTTCTACTTCCTCTTCGGTAGACCTCACTGTTTATTCGCTGATGCCTCAGTAGGTCTTCCATTTGTCTGAACTGTCAGCAAGATCATGCTGTCATCATGTTGTGTTGTAGAAGCTGGGGAAATGATACAATCTAGCTATCCCATAGAACAAAAACAGAGTCATAATTTTCCCACTACTGTACAGATGGGTGAATTAAGGCCAATTAAGTATTTCAGATCCAGAAGATTTTAATTGTGTTGAACACAATGTTGAACCAGAACATTTCTGATGAAATTGCTGTAAATGAAATTCAATGCATCATTTTTACCTCCAAAACTTTGAATGAAAAAGTAGAAATAACACAGATTGTACAAGTTAGGAAATCAATGCCTTTATTTTCTGAAATTTATGGTTGTTAATGTTAAATGAAAAATAATCTCATCTGTCTTTCCTGGGGGGGGGAATAACAATTGAGGAGAAAATGTATCTATTCCCACGTTAAGAATAGCTCAGAAACAAATGCTTTGCAAGAGAATTACTCTAAGAGATTACAGTTAAATGCACTGTGAAATGTTAAATGCCAAAATTAGAAAATGAAGTTATTAATGGCCTTTCTGAAAGCATGATTGTTTAGATTACAAACTCTTATGATGACTGCTACATTGCTTAAAACAATCTTTGAAAAAGATGCCAGATGTATGTAGGGGGAAAAGAAGGAAACACTTTAAACCAAAACCCACCCACACTCTCTGTCCTGATTTTATATCTGTATCAGTCAAAACCAAATATTTTACCTGATGTTTGCACTATTCAGAGAATGACCTTCATGGGGGAAATTAATGGATTGTGAGAGAATTTATTTCCATAACCGTGATGAAAACTTGGCTGTTTCACGAGAGAGATGTAATTTTCTCTTTTTCAAAAAGTCTGTTTTCTCATCATACACGTATTTCATTTTGTGTGTCATTACTTTAGTGACATTAAGTACATATATTTGTAATAACAGAAATCATGTGCTGATCCAGTCTTAACTATTTGATATGCATAAAAGTGAATCTTGTTTTTAGTGAGAAAAGCATTATGAGGAAGAGCAGTGTACTTCGTTTCACTGCTGTTCTAAAGCATGCAGAAAAGCTTCTCTCTTGAGCAAAACTCTGTTGCTGAAGCCTTATAGAGCGTCTGAGTTCCTCTTTGGGCTTTATGAGTCCAACTGTAGTCCCAGCTTTGTCCTCTGTAGTGTCAGGGTTCCCTTCTATAAAACATTTAGTACCAGAGTCAGGAAACACATGGAGTCTGGTTCAGCATCCATCCATCCATCATACCTACTATGTTGCACCTATCCCCACGCTGTTGTCTCATCTGTGTTTTTTCAGCTGAGCACGCTGGTTCTCCCACAGACTATCGCATACTACTTTTTTACTAGTTTCAGGTAGCAGCTGTGCTTTCTGTGTCACTTGAAAGAAAGACAATGTTAAGGGATTTTGTTTGTTTGTTTGTTTGTTTCTTTGCTGAAAGCCCTTATTATGCAAGTTTATAAAATAGGTTTTAAAATAAGAACCTTCACATTTGGTTACCAAGACAAAGTCTAAGAAGGGCTCATTAGAGTGGTCTTTTTATAAGAGAAGTGAGTCCTTTGTGGGAATGGCCTGTTCCTGATGAGATTTGCTAGAGAAAAACATTTTCAGCTTCTAAATGGATTTTGTTTCTAAAGGAGTGGCAAAGAGAGTGCATCATTGCACAGAGCCAGGAATAGTTCAGTGATCCTTCCTGGCCAGGAAGGATTTTGCTTTGTTTCATGGGTTGGAGATATGAAGGTGTCCCGCATAAATCGAGCCAAACGGTGGCACAGGACTGATACAAAACTAGAAGACAGCCCAAAAGCACTTGTATTCACTGTTTTGGGAGTTTGTGGTCATTTCAGTAAGACTACTTTTCCCACTCTTGCCAACAACTTCTGGTAAGGCAAAAAATACCCCACCTGAGTCCCTGATAGAAGGATGGGGTTTGCAAACTGCCAAACACCCCCTTAAAAAAAAAATAGAACTGCTTTATAACCCTCCCTCCTTTTTTCTAAGAAACAGTGCTGTGACGTAGCTTTTCATCCATCTTCAAGTGTTTGCATGTCAAACCTCTAGCGATACGGTGAAAACATTTCCTGATTCTCTTGCCTTCCTCTTTTCTAATATTCCTTCTACAGATGTCTTGAAATGACTTCTTTTTCCCTGCAGGTTGCTGGTTGGAGCTCCCCGGGAAAAGGCCTTTCCATCGCAACAAGCCAACAGAACAGGGGGGTTGTACAGCTGTGACATCCTGTCTCCAAATACACGATGCACACGTGTTGTGTTTGATGAAGAGAGTAAGTTCTTCAACGGTTCTTTGGATTGAAACGGTTGTATAATTCTTCCTGTTTGATGTGGTCCTTGCCAGAGGCAGTGTATCACACAGTTGCTTTTTCTTTTTTCTTTTGATCAGAGTAAGTTGTGAACTGCTAAGATAGCATGAGATGCTGAAATCTTCGTAGATTTGGCTGTTCTTATTATAAATTGATGTGACGTGAAGTCAGTCATACGCTAGAAGTGTTTGAAATGGATGTTCTCAGCGATGACACGTACAGACACTGCCACCTGCAGACTGTCTCTTGTACTGTGTGAAATGCCTGTCCTGATGGGGACTTGAAAATAAAAAAAAAAAAGAAAAAAAAAGTAGTTGACTGTTACTATTTGTTAATATTTGAAGCTGTATTATGATACTCTGCAGCTGACCCGAAGATGGAGAGTAAAGAAGACCAATGGATGGGTGTAACTGTCCAAAGTCAGGGGCCAGGAGGAAATGTGGTGGTAAGTCTAAAGGACTAACTCATGAAAACATTTTGGGTCTCTAGTACATGTTCTGAATGGCCAATGTTTCTGTGCAGTGTGCTGAAAGGTAACTTTCCTGGATTTGCTCCTGTGGTTTCTTGTACATACAGACTTAAATGTCTCCCCCACTTGAGACTGTAAAAGCTTTACATCATTTTTCTAACTGTGAGTTAGCCTTTCTTTATAACCTGTGTAACAATCTAGGATGAACAGTTCATTTTAAGGGTGTCCACTTATTTTTTTGTGCTGTGCACATTGTTTCTTTTAACGACTGCTGGCTGCAGAAATAGGGAAAAATAGTGTTGATAAAATCAGCAAAGTAGCAGGCTACCAGCAGCCTCTTTTCCAACACGATCTGCCTCACTTGAACTTTCTTCGGGGACTTTGGGCGAGTTGTGCTTCTGAATTAGTACTTCACTGCAGTAAAAAATACTAGCTAGTCTTTACACTATACAGAAAAAAAAAAGGCTTTCAAGAGTTACCAGAGATTTGGTTTAGATTTTTCTTAGTAAAATAAAGCTCACATAGCGCTGCAGGATACTAGTTATATCATAAAATGGGAGTGTGAAGAAACTTCCCCATCTAATTATATTCTTGTGGGTTAATGTCACTGTTTCCAGAACTGGAGACAAGTGACTTCTGCATTGAGTCTGGAGTTATTTAAGGAGATAAGAGGCAGTAATAACTTGTTTCAGTCTGCCTCAGAACCCAGAGAGGGGAAGAGCAGACGGAGAGAGTCCTGCTCACTGAATTATTAATCATCGACTGACGCTGTCTTGTTTTTTCTGAGAAGGAACTATTTCTAAGTGAAAGTGGGAAATGAACCTATTAGATGATGTGTGGGCAGCCTGAAGGTGACTGTGCAGTGCTGTGGTGTAGACAGTGGTAGAGCAGCTGGGTGTTTCCTTAATATTTAAACCTTGATAGGAACCACACAAAAGGTATGTGAGCTGAGGAACTTGACTTGCTTGCACTCTTCACACACCTACTGCATCTGGTTCTATGTAAAGCACTACTGGCAAAAGGATTTGATTGTTCCACCTCTTTTTATAATGGTTTGGTGGTTACACCAGTTAACCCAGAGGTTGTTTGGTGTTAAATATTTGATTAGAGTTCTAATCCCAGGTGGACAGCCTACAAAGTTAAGGAACAGGTTACACTCAGTGTGGCTGCTCAGTCCCAGTGACACCCTGTGCATGGAACATCCAGTGCAGGAAGAAGGAGAAACTTCCCTGCTCTCTCCTTTACTGGGACAGATTTCAGCCTCTGCTTTGTGTCACAGTCTGGAAGGGGTAAATTCTGAGTAGTTGCAGGTAGATAGATGGTAGTTGAACAACTTCTCATGTCTTGCACGAGCATGGAAGTTATTTAACTCTGCTGGCTGTTGGAGAAAACAGCCACTTCTTTCTTTATGAGAAATAACATGGTCTTCTCTTCACCTCTTGCAAAGGAGGGATTTAGGCATCAGGGAAGGCTAAAAACCCCACATCCCACAGAGAAGAGGGATTTGATCATGTGGTCATCCGTGACCATGAGGCTGGGTGCTGTGTTGCCCAGAGGGAACGGTGGGCTCTCTGCATTGCAACACACATGGTGACTGACTTGGAGCATTACTGGCATGAAGTATTGCCACAGGAGACCAGCCTGCTTTGATGACTTGCATACAGACATACAGAAAGCATCACTTACTATTTCTTCTGTCTTGCAGACATGTGCACATCGTTATGAGAAAAGGCAGTATGTAAACACAGTGCAGGAAACCCGGGATATCATTGGAAGGTGCTATGTGCTGAGCCAGGATCTCACTATTAAGGATGATATGGATAATGGAGTATGGAGTTTTTGTGATGGTCGTTTAAGAGGCCATGAGAAGTTTGGTTCCTGTCAGCAAGGTGTTGCTGCTACTTTTACTAGAGACTATCATTATATTGTGTTTGGTGCCCCAGGCACTTACAATTGGAAAGGTATGACCTTGGCTTCCTTCCTGCCTACTCTCCCATTTCCTCTGAGGTTGCTCACAAGGATTGCATCCTAAGTTCTATTCTTTTTTTCGTTTTCTGGGGGGATGATAATACAGATCTAATAATTTTACTCTGTTTTCACAAAATGCTATACTCCTGTATAAAAAATATTAACTGAAATTCCTTTAAATACCTTTGAGGGAATACTTAGGAATGGATAATGGAACTTTGCACATATGTACAGCAAATCTTTCCCTTATTAGTCTAAATTGTTTGGTGGGATTGAGTGGTTGCTTTGAGACTTCCATAGTGGAACAAATCACAAAATTATTTTAAAATTGACCAACCTTTTTTACTGCATTTAATCAAATGTTAGATAGCTGCACTGAGATCTTTGTTTAACCTGCACTGTTCTCCACTTCATTCTTTGTGGAGTCTGTGGAAATATTAATTAATTAAACACCGAGGAACTGCTAGAAGATAACAGAGCAATAGTACATTTACTCATACCTGAATCCATGCATATCCATGTAGAAGTCCATGGATAATGTCTGACTAAGAGCCAGCCAAGAACTCTCTTATCATCTAGGAGATACTTCAGATCCTGAGGGGAAAATCCCCATAAATTTTCTGTTGGTTTCTATTGAGAAGTGTCTAAATGTCTCTTTTCTTTAAAGGGATTTTTCCAGTTGCACTTCATTACACCAACAGCTGTGAATACTTCCCCCTTTAGAACATCTGATCCCTAAACCATTACATTTTTTCCCCTTGTACACCTGTGCCTGCTATATGAACCATGCAGAAATCTTTGAGTACAAGGTGTACTTAGTGGAAACTTCATCCTCCACGTATCTGTCAACAACATCTGACCAAGCTGAAGCAGCATATTGAGTTCAGACACTTACTTTAATTGCAGCAAAGTGCTGTGACAGTGTATCAGTCGTAAGAGTACTCTTACATATCATGGAAAAATGTCTGTGCTTGCCAAAATGTTAAATATGCTTGTTGAGAAAAGGGAAGCACATGTTTTATCGGACAATAGCTCTTTTTCCCCTTAAATAATGTCTGCTAAATATATCACTGGTGTTTGTCATAGCTGACCAGCATTTTTTGTATTCCTGTGTGCTTAAGAACTGTGAGATGAGAGTGGTTCCTGACCAAGTTGATTATTGAGTATTTCCTTGGTGTCCCATGCTTTCCAGATCATTGCATGGCCTCTCTGTAGAACAGTGTCAGAATCTGGCACACAGATAGGGCATAGAAATTCAAAGCATTTTGAAAAAGCGTTCACCCAGTGCATTGTTCTGTGTTTGTCCCATAAAACAGTAGTCACTATCTCATTCATTGCAATTAATGTTACTTGGAAACCATTTACCTGTTATTTTTTTCCCGTACCATTCATTTGTTTTTATTTTGTCATTTCATTTCTTCAGGGGTGGTTCGTGCAGAGCAAAAGAATCAGACATTTTATGATCTGGGTATCTTTGATGATGGGCCTTATGAAGTTGGTGATGAGAGCCGCCAAGATAAGAATCTAGTTCCTGTTCCAGCTAACAGTTACTTAGGTAGGATTAAAAAATCTCTTTAGGCTTCTTAAACTTACTTGTGATCCCAGCCTGGTGTGATGGTGCAAAATTACAGCAGAAAATCCTTCCTTTGTGAAGCCTGTAACATGTTAACCATTTTGGATAATTCACATCTCCCTCCATGTTCATGGGCCAGTTTTAAGTGTAAGATGAACCTCTGCTAAGGTTCCTAGAAGAACTGCTAATGTCATGAGAGATGAAAGAGCTGTGCTGAGGACCTACTGATACTCAGAGAGTGCTTGTAACCACTGTAATGGTTATGTACAGAGTATGGATCTGCAGCCCGTACTCACAAGGGCTCTGCCGTGTGGCATCAGAAGGTTTATAAAAATTAGAGTTTCTGGATGTAACTGTTAAGACTGCAGTTTCTTTTTCCCGGTAGGTGAGTGCAATTTTGTCATTCTTAAAAACTTCAGTGGCCTTTTCACAGGCCTTTAAAATACCATAAGAAGAGTGATGTTTGTATTTGAAGTGTGTATGTGTGTCAGGAGTTGAGTCTCTTGCAC
Source organism: Urocolius indicus (assembly GCA_013401255.1). Classification (NCBI taxonomy): domain Eukaryota; kingdom Metazoa; phylum Chordata; class Aves; order Coliiformes; family Coliidae; genus Urocolius; species Urocolius indicus. The sequence goes on along the minus strand of WBNH01010824.1, from coordinate 106,468 downwards.
TTTGTGCACGCGTGAAAACAGAAATACATCCTTAGGCCAGTTGATGTTACTGTACACCAGTGAGACACTTGATACAGAGAAAAGGTTACACTGCATTTTTGGAAAGGCCTCAAGTGTAAAGAACCTCTGTCCTAGTGCAGATTCCTGTGGTGTATTGATCCACTGCTTTTGGCATATGAAACAAATACAGTTTGGGTAACTTGAAACTGGAATTTCTGTGTGAGTGGTGGGGAGCTGAACAGATGGGAAGGGCATGGCTAATATACAAAGTAAAAGCAAGTCAGAAAATGAGACAGCTTAGACCTATGGGTTTGTTGGAAGAAACAGAACATAAACATCATCAGTAATTACTGGGTGTAAGGAAAACCCATAACGGAACCCAAACAAAACAAACCCAATAATCATAGGAGCTTTCGTTAGAAAGATAAGCTTGATAGCCTCTTCTGGTGGAATAAGAATTGGTGAGGTGGGGAGTCTGTGGAGGTGTCTTTTGCTGTGAACGGTCATACTGGCTTTTTGCAGTTTCATAACAAATGCATTTATCTCCTAAATGTAAATGCAGCCTTTGATTTGTCACAATCAAAGCCATTTCCAGGCAAACCTGCTGTTCCCCCTGTTAGACACGAAATAAAGATGCTTCTGGCAGCTTTGCTTAACTACAATTGTTTTCTCTTCAATCTTTGACTCCTTTTTACAGGTCTTCTGTTTTTGACAGCTGTATCTGATACTCATCCAGATCAGTTTGTGTACAAAACATTGCCCCCCGGCATACAGGTGGACAAACCAGTGGATGTAATGATGAATAGCTACTTAGGTTTGTGACCACTTGAGGTGGCAGCATCTGGTCAGGCATAACCTTCAGACCTTCCTCTCCCCTCTGTACCCCCTCATCTCAAATACATTGCAAGTAAAAGCATGGAAAAACGGGGACTTGGCTAAAGAGGAGCTTGGAAAAAACATGTCTTGAAAGAAGCACTGATTAGTCATGCATTTCTCCAGACCCTCTCATCGCTCCCCCTGATGGGACTCCCTGAATTTTTCTGAAGCTCTGTCACTGTGGATTGCTGTAATTGAGAATTTTCACAGTGGTGGTGAAGTGCTTCAGAAAGAGATTTCCACCTGCTGGTTACTGTCTTTCCTCCTTCCAGTAGGTGTAATTTTCTACTTTGGCCTTGATTGGCTCTGTTGGTATATGCAGTAGATTCTTTCAACACAAATTTTTAATAGATTTCAAAATGCATTGACTTTATAAAGAATACAAAAGAGCCAGTTGGTTTGGGTGTGTCCTTCAGGGCTGCATGAGATCAGAATAGCCAACATCACCATTCCTGTGTAAGGGGGTTCTCCATCACTGTGAATGTCATTTATGGAAAGCCCTGTGCCTGTGCATGTCTGCAGCTGAACAATACAGATTTGGAAGTGTTACTTAGGAAGGAATTATTACAAAACTTCCTACTTAGGAAGTTCTATAATAATTTTGCCAGAGGTGAAATGCTGGAGCTATATTCAAGTGGTAAGACGTAGCCATTTCTAAGCTGATCTGTTTAAAAATGATTGTGTATTTAGTGTCTGTGAAAAGCAGATCTGGGTAAGCAATGCAATAATAACATTTTGTGTGTGGGGGGAAATACTTAAATATCCTGTATGGAGGAACATAGACTTGTGAAACCACATCCACCAGTCCAAACTGAAATGGAGAATTCCCAGCATATTGTGCTCTGTTCTAGACAGAACTTCTTTCCAATATACCACTTTAATATAGCAGGGGAACTCATTTTTCCTGTTAGCAACAGAAGCTGTTACTTTTGTTTACATTTTTTCTCTTTATTTCTTTGTAAAGGTTTCTCTTTGGACTCTGGCAAAGGGATTGTCTCTCAAGAGGAGATGACTTTTGTGTCTGGCGCCCCAAGAGCCAACCACAGCGGGGCAGTCGTGTTGCTGAAAAAAGAGAAGAATCAGAGAGCACTTTCACTGGAGCACATGTTTGAAGGAGAAGGGTTAGCCTCTTCTTTTGGCTACGATGTTGCTGTTGTGGATCTCAACAGTGACGGGTATGACCCCTGCCCCCTGACCCAGGGATGGCAGTCTGGTTTATTTCTGTTTGGTTTTTCACATTAGAAGGAGGAGGAATGCAAAATCCCTTCCTCCCTGTTTAGCTGGAGGAGATGGTGAGCATGTTGGAGAAACAGTCAGGACACAGTCTACGTTTCTAATTGCAGAAAAGAGTTTTGTTTAAATTTAAATAATTAGTGTAAACAAAGAAGAAACAAATCTCATACCAAAGAAAGCCCTAGAAGATCCATATGTGTCCCAAAGCAAATATAATCAGCCTGTAGTATCTACAGAGCTGTTGTTGCTCAGCCAGTTTAATGTACTTTAGGTCTTACTTCAGCACTGCTTTGCTTTTCTTCTAAGATGGCAAGACATTGTTGTTGGAGCTCCGCAGTACTTTGACAGAAGTGGAGATATTGGTGGTGCCGTGTATATCTACATTAACCAGCAGGGCAAGTGGGCAGGAGTGAAACCCGTGCGCTTAAATGGAACCACGGACTCTATGTTTGGCCTTGCAGTTGAAAACATTGGAGATGTTAATCAGGATGGGTATCCAGGTAAGGGAAAAAACATTGAACAACAGCAACTTTGTTGCTCATGCAGACTTGGAACATCTTAACCTTATCATGACTGCAAGCTGCAGAAAGAACGTGAATGACTTTTAGATGTTGCAATTTATTTTCAACAGATATTGCAGTAGGAGCTCCCTATGATGGTTTTGGCAAAGTATACATTTATCATGGATCCAAGAATGGAATAAATACAAAACCAGCACAGGTAATGAAATAACCTTTGTTATATATAATGAGTCTTGCACAAAATTAAAGGAATGACAAGGCTGTCCTCCTCCTCCCTTTACTAATAGTGGGGTGGTGGGTATGCAGAAGAGTCACCCTTCAAAGAAATATTAGGAATTCATGTTTTTTTATTTCTGGGGCAGTCCTTTATCAACAGTAATATGTAGAGAAAGAAAAAAGGTGTGTAGATGTGTAAGTTTTGGGACTTTGACAGAAATTTGGGGATTTGAAAATAATTAGTTTCTTGATGTTCTCTTTCACCTCTCCTATTTAACTTTCTTTTAATAAAAAATATTTATGCCTTTTTCTTTTTTCTTTTTTTTTTCTGGGGACCATAGTGCTTAGTGTGTAAGGTGAGAATGGAATTTGATTACACTTCCTAGCATAGTGCTAGAATACTTTATAGAATTCTTTTTCAGGTTCAAGTGCCCGTACTGCATAAATACTGTACATAAAGATAAGCTAGGCAACCTTTCTGTGCAAAACAGTTAATTTGTGGTAGTGCTATTGCAAAGGAACTTTGAAGAAAAGCAAATCATCTGTGCACTTCATTTACCTGAACACAGAGGTTTCATTTCCTTGAATCTCCTCTCTGTTTTGTTTTTTTTAGTTTTTGCCCCTTCTTTTCTAGTCATAAGACAATGATGTTCACTTGTTGTTTCACTTTCATAGCTTTTAAATATCTGAATTCCCTCAATCTGTTTGCTCTTTAGATTCTTGATGGTGAAAAAACAGGCACCAGTTTCTTTGGTTACTCTATTGCTGGAAACATGGACCTGGATAAAAATTCCTACCCTGATATTGCTGTTGGTTCCCTTTCAGATTCTGTGTCTGTGTTCAGGTATTATATACAAAACTATAACTAATGACACCAAGGTTTTGGTTTTAGTTGTTCAAAAAGCAAACTGCTTAGAAGTAACAAAAAGGTGTTTGGTCTTGAGTGTATTTTTCCTTCTAGAAGTTGGAAATTCTGGGGGGGAAAAAAACGCTCTGACTTGGTTTGTTACTTTATCCCACACTTCTCATTGTGAATCTGCCTTACAGCCCACCCAGGGTAAGAGGGGACAGTTGGCTGGGAGTGCTGATGTTCAGTGTTACCTGCATCCAAACCATGCCCTGTAGTAACTTATGTGGATGCTTGTTTATTTTGAAGGAATTAAGGGTGACAAGTAATTCTTTTGCCTTAAAAGAAGTTAACTGATAGATTTGCTAGAGCTTTTGTTTGCTGCTGTTACATAAATCTAATCCTGCTTTGGTGAAGATAGAAGGAAACCAAAACCCCTCCTTTGTAGCTGAGGATCCAAAAGCAGCGAGAAAAACAGCTGTGCTGAGGTTGCAGTGGGGTCTGTGGAACTGCAGTGAGGAAGCCTTGCAGAGAGGGGCCTTTTGGATTTCTGTAGCAGGGTTGAGGTCACAGTCTTCTGTAGACCTCTGCTTCTTTCCAGTTTAACATGCTATTAAGCTGAATCACTAGTAATGAGCAGTAAGAGGACTGTCTCTTCCCTCATCAGAGCTGTGAGTGCTGCCTCAAGTTTATGTCTTTACTGCCTGCTGTCGGGTCCAAGAGGAGGAGGACCACAAACTCCAAAACTGATTATCTCAGTTTCAGGGAGGAAAACAACTCTGTCTTTGAGGCAGAATGCCCTGTCCTAGAATTTTTTTATGATCTCATCTCTAAAGTGTATAGTATCTGTGTCTACAACTGGAATGTTTTGAAATACACTGAAACAGCACCCAACAAAAGTGACTCGCATTGCTTGTGGAAGGGAAGTTGGTTGGATTATTAAGTGTTCTGCTTGCTGATGAGCATAGCACAAAAGCTTTAATAGAGGTGAGAATGAAAACCTTTATGGTAACAAACAGTGAAAGAAGTGGCCTAGTTATATTTGCCAGAAAAGGAGGAGGTGCCTTGCTGGTCATTTCAAATAACCCTTAGATGCTTTGAGAGCTCATTCATTTGTGCATGTGAACTGTCTTTTATTGTCCTTTCCCAAAAGGAATAAACAGGAAAAGTTATCAGGCTGAATTATGGTTAGAGCTGACGTGGAGAGGAGTCAGGAAGTGAAAACTTTTCCCACAGCCACCCAAGCTCCACATCAAAGCTGTTGTGAACGTTTATCTGAATGAACTGTAGTACCTGCAGCTGTTCACAGGGGCTGAATTACCATTGGGGTGGGAACCATCACTTTGAATGTTCTGTTCTGTATATTAAGTGTATAAAATGACAACTGCAACATGAATATACCCTGCTGCCCTGCCAGGCATTTAATACAACAGGAGTTGTTTCTTGTGACTTGCTTTGCTTAGCTGGAAGTAGCATTCTTTTGTTTCTAACCATTATCAAAGCCCAGCTCTGTATTTCTTGGGGTCTTTGTTGCCAATCAGTGCAAGGATGGAGGACCTCTGGGATTCACATGCATTATTTCATCATCTTAACACTTTTTGTTCTTTCTTTGCCCCTTCCTTTCACTCCCCATCTTTCCTCTAAATGAAGATCTCGGCCTGTGATAAGCATTAGGAGAAGCATTACAGTAGAGCCCGACAGACTTGATCTAAAGAAAAAGAGCCCTGAGGACCCCAGTGAAATATGGTAAATTTTAAAAAAATGATGACATCAGAAACCTTTGGTGTATTGTGTTTTCTGTTGTCCAGATCATTCAGTCAGTGATGATGTTGCCATGAAGAGACAGGACAACCATGCAGGTTAAGCAAATGTATCTGCATTGATCACTTTGACTTCCAGAATTTGCTGTGGCTACTGTGCTACAGATAAGTTGTGGAATTTATTTGGTTCATAATGTCCAATTGTGAAAATGAGTGTCGCCTTGTCACTGAAGACTTAACAGAGATCTTAGATATTAGAGATCTAAGAAAATAGAAATATTTTTTCTAATTGCTTATTAACTGTTTTTTCTTGCCTTGTAATTCAGTTCAGTAAGCAGCAAATCACTGCTTGAGCATGAAAACCACAGTCATAAGACTAATAATATCAGTCAATGGACTGTTAAAACTTTTCAGACTGTTGGACCCTGCTGTATTAAAGTTAACATTAATTCCTTGTCACTTCTGTTGCAGGATGGATGTGAAGGCATGTTTTCAATATACTGCAAACCCCAGTGATTTAAATCCGAGAATAAGTAAGTTTTGGAGAGAAATATTTTTGTTCTGTTTGTCACATGGTTTGGGTTTTGTTTTCTCTTTGGAGCATGTCATGGGTGAATAGCGCTTAAGTGATGGTGACTCATCTCAGACTGTGACTGTCAGTACTGGGAATCAGTACTGCTGTGGAGTCAAGTGCTGTCACACCATCTCTATGGAAAGCACCATGTGTCTGGAGCCATGTTGGTGCTCCAGGAAGTCCTGGGGATGACAGACTGAACTGAAGCTCTCTGGGTATGGTAACTGCTCGTGTGTAAATGGCTGCCATACAGACCAGAGGCATTTCATCTCTCTAGGTTACTGCTGCTTGAGAAAATTGTTTTGAACCATTCTATGTATAATTAGTAAGTGTTGTTTCTTACTGAGGACTTATTCTATACAAGTGTTCTGTATTAATGAATCCAGTAATGGAAATTAAAAATAAACTTTGGTATTAATAGGAGGCAGTAAGACCGTGCCATAAAACCAGAAAATGTTAATTTCTTATGTCTCCCATTTTTTTCCCTTGCTACGATGCTGCTGTTACTATACCTGAGAAAACTGCGTAGTATTTTCAAGGGAAAGGAGAAGAATTTTAAGCTCAGGCCTTTTCTGTGTTGTCTTAAGTTTCTCAGCTACTTGTAAAATCCAGAGGATGTGCCTGAATGAGGTGGCATGTTTGGGCATGTTCCCATCCTAGCAGCACTGAATTGCTCAGTGAATACAGAGATGATTAAAAGATGCACAGAGGTCAGATCTATGAAAATGGGCCTCAGCATACAGCTAGAGAATATTTGTCACGCTTTCAATGTTAAAAGGAATGGTGTACCTTGACCTCAAAATCCTACTGGCTGATGAGCCGCTATTTATGAAACAAAAGAGAGATCAAGGACAACCAGATGAAGTATTTACAAAGTTCTGTGTGTCAGCCCTGTGCTCCTCCTGACAGTTCTGCCTGTGGGTGAGCCAGTGGCAATGGCAGCGCTGCCTTTGGAAGCAAAGGATTTGCCTGAGGAGTTTCCTGTAGATACTGGCACTGGGTTCCTGGCCCTCAACTTCAGAGGGACACAACTGAGATGGAGGAAGTTCTGTAAATAGCAGAAAGCAGTTTGTGAAGCCCAGCAGTGGTTGAATTAGTCTCCTGGACTGCTGTAAGGTCCTATCTGGAGAAATTAAAAGTTCTTTTTAATAAGGCAAGGATTCTTTTTTTTTGTAATGACCTGCCTTATTTCTTCATGTAGAGATCAACTATACATTTGAAGCAGAAACAGAGAGGAGGCAGTTAGGCCTTCCATCCAGAGTGCGCTTTAGAGACCACCTGTCTGATCAGTTTACTGCAAGTACAACCCTAAGGGGGCAGAACTCAAGAGAGTGTGTGACAACCAAGCTCGTACTGCAGGTAAGGCAGAGTCTTATATTTTAGTTTAATTTACATTTGTTTAAAGCAAAAGCATATTCTTATTTTTTTTAAAGCCTCATAGTAGCTCTGTATATAACTTAGGACTCGCATGCAATATAAAGCTTCAAAACTTGGAAACCATCATAGTTAAGTACTTAGTCCTGCCTGCACACATGCTGCTTCCTCCTGTTGCTTTTCTTACAGAGTAGCCACTGCAGTATGCTCTGGAGGTCAATAGAGCAGAACTAATTTGGAACAATAGAGAGGGGCTAAATGCCAAAAATGGAAAGCTGTTTCCAACAGAAGTAATTTAGAATGCAGTGGTGTGACTGGTGAGGAGAAGAATTTTAACTCACAGGTTTTGGAAGAGATGAATGGGGAGGAAGAGAAAGCTTGGTGTGTGCCCCTCTGACTTAGCTGCTCTACTGGCCTTCAAGGTGGCACTGCTCCAGCAGCTCAGCACATGCTTAGCAGCTCTGAGCTGGCCTCTCAGGTTACTTTTGACCACAGCAAAATAAAGAGCTTGAGCTTTGGCAGCAGAATCACATAGAACCATGGAATGGTTTGGGTCGAAAGGGACCTTAAAGATCATCTTATTCTAACCTACCACTGTGGATAGGGATGCCTTCCACTAGACCAAGTTGCTCAAAGCCCCATCCAAGCTGGCCTGGAACACTGCCAGGGATGGGGCAGCTGCAGCCTCTCTGGGAGGCCTGTGCCAGTGCAGTAGCATTGTAGTGGGAATTTCACTTGCCTGAGTTACCTTCTGAGGAATTCTTAAAGGTGAGAAATCACTGGATTGGGAAGCCAGGAATGAAAAAAAAAAAAAAAAGACAATGGGGTTGGGCTGCTTCTGTCCTTGTGCCTTTTTAGAAAATGCAGTGCTTCTACGTCTTGATTGGTTTTAATGCTGCAAAATGTAGCAGGAAAGGTTTCGCTTGCCCACTTGTTCTGGAATATGTATCGAAAGCCAGTCTTTGCTGTTTTTTCCTTTCTCTGTGGTGTGCACTAACTGTGTCACTTGAAAATATTTTAACAGGAAAAAATTAAAGATAAGCTACGTCCCATCCCAATATCAGTCAGTGTTAAAATTGCTGGCCTGGAGTCCAGCTCACCTTCCACGAGAAAAGAGAGAGCACTTCCGGATCTTATACCGATTCTGAATTCAAATGAATCTGAAACAAAGACCACAAAAGTAAGCCTTTGATACCACATCTTCCCTGAAATCTGCACTTCAGTTAATCCCTGAATTTTAGACTGTAGAAGGCTAAATTATGACCAAAGAAATAGCTGGGTTGGCACTGGGCTTGTAGCTACTGGCATGTATTCCATGTTTTGTTTTGAACTTGTTACACGATATTACTAACTAGATCCTGTGTTTCTTTTGCAACATAAAGGAAGGTTGTATTGCTAGCTGCTGTTTATTTTTCTCTCCCCAGAAAGTTTAGGAGGAAATGTATTTTTGATTAAAAGTGTAAATCCATTGTCTCCTGCTGTGAACACTTGTCCCATCACAAAATAATGCATATTCCGATTCCTTCATAGTTAGGATGTTGTAGTAGCATTAGACCTCTGCAGCAGTGGCATAAAGGGAAAGTTTTTTAGGTAAAGGGTCTGATTTCTTCAATGCTTCTTGAAGAAGTGTACCTCTCCTTAATAATTAATTATCTAACTGTGTCTTTTAGTCACATTTAAAAGTCCTAAGTTACCAGCATCAAGGGCTGTGTCTTACAAAGAACTTTCCTGACAGGCAAGAAGAGAGAGCTTAAAGTCTTACCCTACACAGAGTTTACTGTAGATGCTTTATGCAGTGCATATTAGGAATCTTGTTTTATGCTAGTATCATGAGGCATGATAAAAGTGGCTTTGGTTTGATTTAGGTGGAGTTCTTAAAAGAAGGATGTGGAGAAGACAATGAATGTCACAGCAATCTGAAACTTCAGTACCGGTTTTGCACTAGAGAAGGAAATGAAGACAGGTTTACGTATTTACCAATGTAAGTCTTGATAATTGCAGTGCTAAAACTCGGATTACTAACAAGTGCTTAAGAGAACTTTCATGCGAGGGGTTTTGGAGATAGGGCAGCATTGATTTGTTAGCCTGGCAAATGCAGCCCAGTGTTGTGCTGATCTGCCAGGATGAGGAGGGTGGGGGAGTGGGGATGAGCTTCAGAACAGCACTAGTATGGAGTCAAATGAATACAAAGTCAAGAGGGCAGGCTTGGGACAGTGTGACTAGAGAGCTGTCCCGGGAAAATGATCCTGGGGGTGTTAAATCAACAGCTGGCTGAACGTGAGCCAGCAGTGTGCCCAGGTGGCCAAGAAGACCAATGGCATCCTGGCCTGTATCAGAAATAGTGTGGCCAGCAGGGAGAAGGAAGTGATTGTCCCCCTGTACTTGGTACTGGTGAGGCTGCACCTTGAATACTGTGTCCAGTTCTGGGCCCCTCATTACAAGAAGGACACTGAGATGCTGGAGCATGTCCAGAGACAGGCGAAGCTGATGAGGGGTCTGGAGAACAAGTCTGATGAGGAGTGACTGAGGATGTTTAGCCTAGAGGAGGCTGAGAGGAGATGTGATCACTCCCTACAGCTTTCTGAAAGAAAATTGTAGTGAGGTGGGGATTGATGTGTTTTCCCAAGTAAGGAATGATAGGACACGAGGAAATGTCCTCAAGTTGCACCATTAGGAAGTTTAGACTGGAGACAGGAAGAACTTTTTCAACGAGAGAGTTGTTAGAACACTGGCACAGGCTGCCCAGGGAGGTGATGGAGTCACCGTCCCTGGAGATATTTAAAAGATGAATAGATGAGGTGCTGAGGGATGTGGTTTGCTCGTAGGCTTGGCAGTGAGGTTAGAGGTTGGACGATGATCTTAAAGGTTTTTTCCAACAGAAGTGATTCTGTGATACTGTGACTGCAGGTGTGGCCTAAAAGTTAGAAAGTATCTAACCTCTGGAGAAATGTGCCTCTAAACCAACCTTGCACTAGTTTGTGTGTGATACTGTGAAATATTTTTGTGATGGAATTTGATTGACAGTATGACAACATGAGATGCTATAAGTCTAGTAGCCCAGGATAATCAGTTACATAAAAGTCAATAAAGAAATCATTTCACTGTAATGCACACCAAATACTCCCCTGCATCCTGCCTCCCTGGAGGGCCAGTGAAAATAGAAAAGAAATGTAAAAGAAACAAAAGGAAGTATGTTCACTTCTTGTCAACAGTCAGTAACCTTTTTCAGTGAGTGTCACAACCTGACTTATACTTCACAAGAAAAAAGGAGGTCAGTAGACTTATTTGAGGAAAACTAATCACTATTAAATGTTCAGGAATGCTGTAAACTCTTGATTGTCTGAGAGTCGTATCAGTCTGGTTTGTCACATTAACTGGTGGCCACCTCCTGAGACAAAATACTGCTCTGGGAAGAAGCCTACAACCATTGATATGTTGATGGTCTTACAGTAATCCTTCCTTAACAGAGGGAATTAGATTTGGATAAACCATAGTAAGAAGCAAGCTTTCACACACATTTATCTTCCTGAACCACACACTTTTGTATACCCTTGTTTCTGTAGTGAAAATGGCACGCCGGTGCTTGTTCTGAAAGATCAGAAAGATATTGCCCTGGAAATAACGGTGACAAACAACCCATCTGATGCAAAAAATCCACAAAAAGATGGTGAAGATGCTTATGAAGCCAAACTAATAGCAACTTTTCCAGACAGCCTGACGTACTCTGCGTTCAGAGAGATGAGGGGTTATCCTGTAAGTAGTTTTAAGAGAAAAAATACCCAAGTTTAAAAAATATTTTTAGCATATTTTTTACCGTTAAACGTATTCTGTTTAATCAGGAAAAGCAGCTGACATGTGGTGCTAACCAAAACGGTTCTCAAGCAGAGTGTGAACTTGGAAATCCTTTCAAAAGAAATTCCAATGTAAGTTGCACCTATTTTTTTTACACACGTTACAAAATCTGATTCTTGACTGCAGTCATCCAAAATTCGTATCATAACGGGAAATTTGATTTGGATCTGGCTTTTTAACTCCAGAACTCAATGGTGTATTTCCGTAGTATTGCATGTATTAATGTATTTTACAAAGTGTTCACATATTTCATAGATGTTTTTTCTTGCCTAGGTAACTTTTTATCTGATCTTAAGCACTACTAAAGTTAATGTTGATACAACAGACTTGGACATTAATCTGAAGTTGGAAACGTAAGTTTTCTTTGTGTGTGTGTGTGTGTGTGTGCGCTATGTTTTTTTTTATACAGTTGTAAACATTTTGGATTGATTTCTTTGATTCACAAAAGCAATTCAGTAGTAAAATGAAAACTGCTAAATTTGTAAAATAAACAGCATTGTTTCCTTTCCATTGTAGAACAAGCACTCAAGTTAATTCAGCTCCAATTACAGCTAGTGCTAAAGTGGTTCTTGAATTGCTTTTATCACTCACTGGGTAAGTGTTGATAGCGTAACAAATGGAGGGGCTCAGGGACAGTTTTGCTGTAGACTTCATTAAAATCTGGTTATTCTCTTTCCCCACCCCACCCACCCAGAGTTGCTAAGCCTTCTCAGGTGTATTTTGGAGGCAACATTGTTGGCGAGAGTGCTATGAAATCTGAAGATAACATTGGTAACCTCATCGAGTATGAATTCAGAGTGAGTAAATTTATCTGAATGCCAACAGCTGCTTTAATCCAATGAACAGCTTCTCTCTTTATGCATAAATGATCAGGGGACTGGAACATCTTTAATACGAGGAAAGGCTGTGGGAACTGGGGCTGTTTAGAAAGGGGAGACTGAGGGGGGATCTTATTAATATTTACAAATATCTAAAGGGTGAGTGTCAGGAGGTTGGGGCATCCCTTTTTTCTATTGTATCTAGCAACAGGACAAGGGGAAATGGGATGAAGCTGGAACACAAAAAGTTCCATTTAAATATAAGAAAAAAACAATTTTACTGTTGAGGTGAGGGAGCCCTGGCACAGGCTGCCCAGAGGGGTTGTGGAGTCTCCTTCCTTGGAGGTCTTCAAGATAAACCTAGACGTGTTCCTATGCGACCTGACCTAGGTGAACCTGCTTCTGTAGGGGAGTTGGACTAGATGATTGTTGTGGTTTGGCCCAGCCAGCACAGCAGCACCACAGCAGTCTCTCGCTCAGTGCCCCTGTTCACCTCCACCCTCGTTAGGATGGCAGAGTCCCCAGCGAATGGGGATAAGCAAGGTTGTTGTGGATTGAGACAAGGGCAGGGAGGGCTCAGTGCCCATTACGGTTCTGGGCAAAACAAACTCCAGTACTCGAGAAGAAAGTAGGAAAGTTTATTCTACAAGAAACAGAATGGAATAAAAGCAAAAAGGGAGTAGGATGACGAGAAAATTACAACCAGCACTTTAAGATCTCCCTCCCCCATCCCTCCTTTCTTCC
>WBNH01010824.1:39911-93549 GCA_013401255.1 Urocolius indicus | reverse complement strand
CTCTCTCGGGACAAGGCCTCTTCTGGGCATAGGTCTGATGAGCTGCTTTGTCGTGGGCTCCTTCCCACAGTTACAGCTGTGGATATTGGGTCCCTCCTCCGGGACACGGCCTGCTCTGGCCATAGTTTTAAAGAAGAAAATCACTGCCCCTGGCTCAGGTTCTGCAGTGAAGTGAATCGCTGCTCCTGGTCCGGGGCCAGCTGTATCAAAATGAGTCTCTGCCGCTGATGCAGAGTCTTTAAAACCATGAAAATAAATCCCAGCTTCACCAGTTCTCTCCACAGAATGCAGGGGAGTCTCTGCTCTGGTACACCTCCTCCTCTCTTTCATCACTGACCTTGGGAGTCCACATGGTTGTTTCTCTCACTGTTCCTACTCCTTGCACCACCACCAGCCAGAAGAAGAAGAAGGGACAGAAGAAGGAAGAAGCAGGAAGAAGGTGCAGGAAGAAGCCTCCTCTTCTGGCTTCTTCTTAAAAAGTGATCATGGAGGTGTTTAATTGGCTCAGTCCCAGCAGTGGGTCTGGTTCAGAGCTGGGGATAGTTGCAAACAACTTCTTACAGGCACCATCTTTACAGCCTCTTCCCCCTTATTAGAAAAGGCTGTCATGTCAAACCATGACAATGATCTCTAGAGGTCCCTTCCAACCCTACCATTCTATGAGTCTATGAAATGTTGCTGGATTTAAATCGGGCTTTTCTTGTCCCCAAATCCTGACTTCCCAATGAGAACGCTCAGACTAGAGCTTCTTTAGGCCTTGGTGTTTGTTGATGACCTTTTGAGGACACTTTCTTCCGAGCAGTCACAGAGCACACACTGGCTGGAGTGCAGCCCCAGCACCCTGCTGTGCCGGGCCAGGGGCAGGGGCTGGCGGCAAGCTCAAGGGGGTGGCACAATTGCAGGAGATGCTTTAGATATGTGGTTCTCTTTCACTTCTGCCTAATTCATAAATCAAGAAGGCTAAAAGAGATGGTTTTTGTGCTGTAGAAACTGTTTATCAGCAGGAGTTGCTTTTTCTACATTTTAACACAATCCCCACTGTCTTTGTGCACAGTAGTTTGTCAGGACTGAAGTCCATCTCTGTCAAGTCCTTCACTTCCTCCTGTGCCTGCACACATGTATTACAGTAAACACAATTAGAGTATCTGCTTTAGAACTTGCTATCATGAACAGTAACACTCAGAAAGCCAAAAATAGGTCGGGAAACAAGTTCCAGACTTTAGAGAGCAAGAGCTGGTTATCTTTCTGTGTCAGAGTTCCTCATAAACTCCCCTCAGTTATGTAACTGAATGTTTTGTTAACTCTTAAGTTGGAGTTGTTTTGTTTCACATCAAGGTAGAATTCTAAAAATCAACAGCTTAAAGTTGATGTTAGGGAACTTAAATCCTTTTATGTTTAAATCTGTACTTACTTGCTACTCACATGTGCTAGATTTAGTATGTGCTTTGTCTTTATACTGTTCTGACTTTTATCTGCTTCTAAATTTCCTCTTAGGCGCATGCTTAAACCTTGCCCAAGTCAGTAGCACTTTTGATTGAGAAGAAAATCCCTGTAAAAGTATTTCACAGTTTAAGGAATGTTTGTTTTAACAGGTAACTAATTTGGGCAGACCACTGAAAACATTTGGAACCGCTTCCCTGGATATCCAGTGGCCAAAAGAAATTAGTAATGGCAAATGGCTGCTGTATTTGATGAAAATAGATTCCAAAGGCTTGGAAAAAGTCTCCTGTCAACCTGAGAATGAAATCAATAGTTTGCATGTTGCGGTATGTTACCCTGTCTTCTTCCTCAATTAGTACAATGTCAAAGCACGGAAGCATGGGATAGTAGGGAGGAAGGGCTTGTACTCCAGGAGGACTTTTTTTGTCTTAAGCAGCTCACATACATGAATAATGGAGCAAGGGTTAAGTTTATTATGAGACTTCATAACAGCTAATGAGGATAATATGCTCAAGGATAGATGCCATTGTGCAAGTGACTGTTTTTGCAACGGGGGCTGTTGTCATGTGCTCTTACAGGATGAAATTGCTGATTGCTTCAGCAAATTTAATCAGCATTTTTGAGATCTGATTCAGTTCTCCTCCAGAAAACAATATACAACTGTAAGCATCTTCCTAGCCTGGAGGAATTCTATGTACTTCTTAAAAGATAAATGGCTTGCATTTAATTTTACCAATTTGCAACAAATATGATAAAAAGAGTTTGTTGAGCAAGTTTCACAGCCCTTCATTACAGTTGTCTAGCAAGACAGTTTTCAGCATCTGCTGGCCATAGCACTATCTTATTCTTTCAGCTTAGTAACATTAAAGTGGTTTATGTAGAATGAAAATAGAAATGCAATTGAAAGCGTTATGGCCCCTTGACCTATTAAAGAACATTGCCAGCTGTCCTTTTTGTAGGTACTCTCAAATTCTAGTAACTGTCCTGACTCAACTATTAGCAGTAAATGTAGCTAAGTAGAGATACATAATCATGTCACCCCTGTGCTGATCTTGGAACAAGGAAGCACTCACTGAATTCTCCGTTTCTCTGAATTCGAGTCAGAATTAAGAGATATTTAGGATGAACTACTAAAAGTCTTTTAACTTTTTTTTTAAAGGAATACCATAACTCAAGAAGGAAACGTGAGGTTGCAGAGAAGCAGACTTCAGACAGCAAGCCATTTTCTTTATTCTCAGAGAGAAAATACAAGACCTTGGTAAGTGTATTGCACCAACTATAGTCTTGTCCAATGCCCCTCCCTGCAGTTGTTAAGAGGGCTTTTCTGAGTTTGACTGGGTGAAAGAAAGGATCTCTTGGATTTAAGGTAAAGCATTGAGGTTGTTTTAAATCGTGACAGTTTAGATTATACAGCACAGGATTTCTGCATAGAGTTACTTACATTAAAATAAAGAGGTAATAGTGTCTTCTTTGTATCTTCCTATTGCTGTCGGTACAAACAGGTTTTGGTTCTCATACATAAATATGATGCATGTAATATAATTTTTAATTTTGGGGGGGATTTAAACAATTTGTAAGGATATATTTTTATTTACATGTAGAAACTTATAATTGCAGGACTGCAACGTAAATGCACGTTGTGTGGACATAAAGTGTCCCCTGAAGGGTTTAGACAGCAAGGCATCTATTGTGCTGCGCTCCAGACTGTGGAACAGTACTTTCTTAGAGGTAAGTCCTCCTACCTGCCATTTTTGGAAGGTCAGAGTTCTTTCCTGTTCTGTGTCCATGTGTCTAATGTCCATATTTTATTTTGGAACAGGAATACTCCAAAATGAACTACCTAGATATTCTTGTTAGGGCTTCCATCAGTGTTCCTGCTGCGGCTAAGAATGTTAAACTCACAAATGAAGTTGCTCAGGTAGGTTCAATGTTTAATGCTGTCCATGCGTTACATACAGTTGTGAAGTTTCCAGCTTAACACAAAGACTGGAAAAGATAAACCCAAACTATCAAAAAATAAAGTAACAAGAAGTTTAGCTTTCTAACTGATTTTTGGGTATTACCTTTTAATTGGGTTGCAAAACATCACTCCCACAGTGAAATGGTACCAGGAGGGACTTTTTGGAAGAAAACATTTTGTATAGATGATAGAGAGAAGACACCCTGTTAGAGATAAGACTGTATCAATTGCAGCTCTATGTTAAATATGGATGCTTCTGCAATGCTCTTTCCATCCGGACATATTTTGTCTCCTTTAGGTGCGTGTTACTGTCTTCCCAGCAAAACCAGTAGCCCTTTATACAGGAGTGCCGTGGTGGATCATCGCCGTGGCTATTATTGCTGGAATACTGATGCTTGCTCTATTGGTATTCTTACTATGGAAGGTGAGTTTTATTCATCTGGTTTATGTTTCCTGGTCTACAATTAATGAGACAGCAGACTACTTAAGCAGATGATGGAGTATTTAGGTTTTAATTTGGAACTTAAAATAGAACAAAACTGCCCAACATACATTACCATGCAATGTCTGGAATGAAAATGGTTATGTGGGAAGGGTTCTTATGATTTATCTGTTTCCATATCCTCAAAAGTATTCTGAGCTCTGGGGTCTTATGTACAGAGACCACAGTTACTCTGATATGGATGAATACAGTTAACTGGGGCTTCTGCATTTTGGTGTAAAACTTTATGTGCCCAATGTACAAGTATTTTAGCAGGGATTAATTCCCATAACATTAGAAATACCATTACACTAACAGTAGATGAAAATAACCAAAAGGTACAGAAATAATACATAACTAAATGTTGGTGAATTTCTGTAGTAGTGGCTTTTTATCTTAGAAACCCTACAGGGGTAAATATGGGTGTATAACAAAATGCTAACAATTTGCAAAAGAAAGAATCAAGTACTTATTTTTCTGACTACCTTTGACACCTTAACAACTAATTGTGGTTCCAAGTATAACAGGGCAGTGCTTTTATTTGGAGTTTTTACAGGCATAGCCAGTTAGTATTTGCTGTTACGGAACAGTAGAAGGTTAAGAAAGAAGAAGGGAACAGGAATATCTGATTTGTCCCTCAACTTTCTTTTGGAGAAACTGCATCAGTTAGGTTTGCTGAGGAGCTGCTGTTTGCTGCAGATGATTTCTCACAGACAGTTCTGACTTATTTTCTAAAAAACGTCCAGCCCCTCTTCCAGATCTTGCTGATGAATTGAAGCTTGTGTGGGCTTGTTAGGTTACAGCTACTGCACAGGAGAATCCACATTTTGCACACATGTATATGGTAAAATGCTGCTTTTGATGACAAACATTGTGCCATCTTACGCATTTCAAAGACTGTTACGTGACTGGTTTAAGACTAATGCTTGTACAGGACAGGTCAAGGCAGTACTCATTTTTGTTCTACCCTCTGTTTTTGTCTATCCTGTGCACTAGTCTGCAAACAGGTTTCTGTACAGACTTTGCTCTTCACAAGATGGCTTTAGTTACCATGGTCTGCTTCAGAGTAGCTTTCCTCAAATGAAACCCAAACACACAGATGCATTACAAATTTATCCAAATAAGTATTCTGTTATTTTGTAGATGGAGTTGGTCCAAGAAATTTTCAGATCTAGAAGGAACTGAATTATTGTGATTGATGTTGTTTCCTGTGAAGGGATAATGGGAGGACAGTTCACAGAGTTAATTTAAATCAGTTTTAATAGGTTTGACTTTCCAGTCCACAAAAATTGACAAAATCCCTTGCTTCCTTGTAGTGTGGTTTCTTCAAGAGAAATAAGAAAGATCATTACGATGCCACATATCACAAGGCTGAGATCCATGCTCAGCCATCTGATAAAGAGAGGCTTACTTCTGATGCATAGTATTGATCTACTTCTGTAATTGGTAATTGATGCTATTTTTTGCTCTTCAGCTGTGGCACATGCTCTGGTTGTGGTGGCTAACTATGAAGCTTTTACTGCATATGTTCTATTAACTTGGGGATTTCAAACTCGCTTGCTCGTTCTGCCGATAGATTTTTCAGCTTTTGGTGCACGTGAGCACACACAGGTGTTTACCTGGGTCTGAAAAGCTTCTTGTATGTTTCTTTAGAGAACATGTTGATCCGTTGCAATGGTTTTTAGTATGTTTTTTAAATATTTTAACAGTACAGTACAGTTTCTTTTTTGCTTCAGTGATTGTAATCAACACTGCAGAGTTAAGAATTAAAGCTGAGACTACATGGATGATAGATAAACTTGCCTTACTAACTTTCATGCATGCTGAAAGGTATATATTGCTTAATAATGAAAAGGGTTTTCATAAGGAGAATTTAATTGCTGTGGAAACACCTGTTTTCCTTCAGTTCTAAGTTATACTTTTCTAAGAGCACAGTTTTCTCTGCTGAAGCTACTACTAGATGCACGATGATTTATGCTTCTAGCAAACTTTACTGAATTTAAGATATTACATGCATGTGTATTGTATTAATATGTGATGCTTGGGATGAGAGGGTTGGGAGGAATTCTTAACTAAAATATGTTGAAATGGAGTTCAATGGAACCTTAACTACGAGAGTGCTCAACAGTTGGTCTATATGTAGCATTTTAAATTCAGTTTCATGTCAGTTCTAATATTACTTTTTAAAGAACCCAACCAAACAGAAATCTCAACACCCAAAATACTATGAACAAAATCTTGCCACTTTCCTGTTTTTTTTTTTTTTCCTAGCATTACCTAGTGCCAGCTGGATGGCACAATGTCTCCTAAAAATCTTGCCATCAGTGACCCCCCAAAGCACGTGAAGTTGCATGTCTGCCAATGCTCATCCTTGTAACACTGGCCATAACTCCATTTTGTTTTCAAAATGAATTTCAGTCCGTTCATCAGTGTTGAAAATTATTTTATGCAGGGCACAAATAAGCTGTACTAGATTTCATCTAGGGAGACTTGTGTCATGGCATGTTACAAAACTTCCAAGTTATGTCTGCTTTTTATCCTGTGACAAATTAAGCAAGACTCGTGTAGTTAAGTTCAGGTAATTATAGATGAGATGGTGCTCTGAAAAATAAGGCCCTTGTGTGCAACTTTTCTGGAAAGTCTTGGAAAGCTTTCTGTAGGTTTTTAAAAGGTAAATCACGTCACCACACAGCAAGATACTGAAGTACAAACCTACGGTTGATGCAGGAGAAGCAAACTTTCCTGAAAGGTATTGGCTTCTTGGTGTGCCACTGCATTCTCCCGTTAAGTGAATGGCTTTATAAGAAGAGTTAAGAGACCTGTAAAACAAGCATGGAAAGTTAGTGGAGGGTATATTTTTAAGGTGTTAGATTACCACTGGTTTGTAGGACTGTGCCCTTTGTCTTCAACTGCTGCTGGAACAACTAATGCAGACCTGCCGGCTCACAGTTTTATAGCTCCATACGCTATGTTCTTGGCCTGTGCATTTTTGTTTTCAATTTTCTTACCTGACTATCTGTACAGAGGAAGAATTTATTGCCTCTATAACTGTAGCACTTTGGCAGCAACTTAAACCTAATCTGTTCTTTTTCTTCTCCGCTCCAGTGCGGGTTCTTTCAGCGTTCCAGGTACGAAGACAGTGTCCCCCGATACCATGCTGTAAGAATTCGAAAAGAAGAGCGACAGATCAAAGATGGGAAATGCAAAGACCTTGAGACAAAACAGTGGTTCACAAAATGGAATGAAAATGAAAGTTATTCTTAGGGAAAAATGATTTTCAACCACAAAGTTCAGATAGAGGTTAAGATTATCATTAATGGAATACTCATCTCTGAACACTATGGACATTCGCCATTGGATTGTAGATAGTTATATTGAGGCTTTTGTTTGCACAGTTAAAATGGCTTCAACAGACTTTCTTTGCATTCTTTGATTTCCAGACTGCCTCTTTCCCCTTTCAAATCCAACTCGCACATTAAAAGACAAGGTGTTGATTTGGGGGCTTTCCTGCAAAGTATGCAAAACCACTACAACACATTTTTTTTCCTGTGATCCTAACCTTCTTCCTGGGCATGCAAGGAATGCATGGGTGAGGTCAAGACAGGTCCTCCATCCTTCCCTCAGTGCACAGTCCATCACACACAGTGGCCTTCACAAACTTTGTGCAAGTATAGTCTGAAGACCTGCAAATCTACTTTAGTCATAACCTTTGCCAGCTGCAGTAGTTAGGGCTTAACAAAAGGCATCATCTAAGATTACATGTGCAATAGGTCATGTTGCTCAGTTTTTTTTTTAAGATCTGATTGTGTGATTCTAGCTCACAACAAATATACACAGGTTTTTTTTAAAAGAGAGGTTGGAATATTAGATGTACTTTTTGTATATATATATTTTAGTCATTTTTGTATTTATTTTTGTTAGAAATCATTGTCTTTGACTGTTAGGCCAAAGACTTAAGTGAACTTTCAAATCCACTGCGTCTTCAAACTTCAGATTATGAGACGTGAGGCTTTCACTGCATTTTGATAAGTCACTGCAGGTGCCAATGCTTTCTAAAAATGTAAATATTTATTCAGTGATGAGTATGGGGGGCTTTTTTTCCCCCCCTGACATTTGTAACTTTATGTAATAGCAGTTATCAGGTCTTGTGATTTGTATATTATGTCAGACTATGTAACAATTTGGACACCAAGCAGGAGTAGGGTTTATAGATCCAGTTTTATACTTACTGCAAGAAAGTGAGATGTTCTCTGGGAGCAACTTTCCAGCTTCATAAGGACTTCTTGTCCAAACAAGACAAAAGGCGTTGACTACTGCAGCTGTTACAGAGCACTTGAATGAGGCTATAAATGCCCAACTTAGCTATGAGGATCCGAGCTGATCCACCTTGAGACTACTGAATTGTCTTGAATACCTGACTGTTGAGAAAAGTAGAACCACAATGTTGTGTTTATCAGTAATCTAGCTATTGTAACATAACTGATAGAACTATTTAAAGAGTTTACTTTTTTACCCATGTTCTAAAGCGTTGGTACTATTTAAGAATGAAGATTTAGTTCACAATCGTTTTTTCCATGTGAAACAAAATTCTGCTCAAAAAAAAGAACATGTTTGTTGCTAGTAATTTGAACTATGCAAAAACCTCTTGGTACTTTTTCCCCTCATAGGGTAAAAACTTGCTAGGAGGGCAGCTGTCAAGTGTCTTATTTTTACTGCTAACTTTGAACATACCTTCTTGGAAGGTGTAGTCACCTAAAAAGCTATCACGGTAGAAAGTGCATTAATTTAATAGGTTGTTCTTCCTCCTCCTAAATAACTGCAATTTGTTGTCACTCTGATTTGATGAACACACACATGTAGCTGTTAACAGTTGTTGGGCTTTTAAAATTCTAGCTTGTCTGCTGAAAGGCTCAGCAGCATCAGAGGCCAGGCTCATGGAGGGGCTATGAAGCTTGACAAATAGCCTTGCATTTAAAAGCAGATTGTGGCTTTCACCTAAGAAGATGTCTTAGCAGTGTTAAACTGAAAGTTCTTGAAAAATAAGTCATGTCACTGGTGTACTTGTATCTCAAACGTTTTTTTTTTAATACCAGCTAGCAATGCTACATCATTCCATGATTAGAAATTACCTGTGGATATTTGTATAGAAGTGTGAAATAAACTTTTTTTTTTTTTTAAATTAAGCATTGTTTTGGTAATAGTGGTTTCTTTCTGATCATTCACTAAGGTAGCTACATTCAGTAGAAAAAGAAGCTGAAAACTGCAAGCTTTAACAAACTGCTTCGTGCTCCATAGTGCTGTAACTCTCGGTGCCCTCGCCCACAAGAGGGGCAGATAAGGCAGCTGCAGCAGACAACACATCTCGGGCACGCAGGCGCTCTGCTGCTTTGTGGCACTTTCCAGCCGTGGCAAGAGTCAGGCACAGGGTTGGGCAGAGCAGGCTCTGGCAAAGCACCAAGTGTCAGCTGCTTGGGGCAGAGCTACCCTCTCCCTCTACATTCCCCTCACGCTGCCCTGGATACCTTCAATGCAAGCAATCTTCTACAAGCTCCCCTGCCAAACGGGTTTCTGTAACTAGGAGAGGTGGATGAATCCTCCAAATTAAAGGACTTTACATACCTATCCGTGTTTAGCAGTAGAAATTTGATCTGACAGTCAGTTGCAAGGTTCAGCTTCAAGTCTGTCAAAAAAGATGCAGAAAAAAACCCCCCACAACTACGACAGAAAGCCTGTGGTTTTTAAGACGTTGGCCCTCACAAGGATGCTTTGCTCGCCAGTGCTGGAAGGAAAAGCCTTTTATACACCAAAGTCTGAAGAGAAGGATTAACTGAGTACATGCTTGACCAGTGTTTGTTGTTGCAGCCAAGAAACTTCTAGGAGTGCAATTGGAACAATGCTGCTAGATCTTTCAGAGCACGAAGATGTAGATTCAACTACAAGGCAAATTTGGACTGGGAGAACAGTTTAGTAGCTGATCAGAGCACATATAGGACAAATATATATGTTTATATATACACTATACACATAGTAGTAATGAGTATACACTGTACACACAGTAGTACAGTATTACACATAATCATGTCTGTGTATATGCATATATAAAATCATGTACTATATTTGGTACATATATATAACAGGTGAGTAGTATGTGTGTCTATATAATACACACCTCCACCCTACAGCCTAAAGTACCTAAGTAGAACAGTAGTAAACTGCAATACCTTCCCCTGCGTTTAACTGTGACAGCATAGGAAAAATACCTCAGGAGGAAACTTTCAACATGAAAGACCATCACAGCATAGTTTTGGTAACTCCTGTGTGCAGAGGCTTATTAGGAAGAAGGGGGTGAGTGCTCAGAGGGAGGCGCTGGGAACTGGCACTTAAGGTGAAGGGAAGCACTTGGAGGTGGCACTAGAACTCCAATCCCTGTTTGCAGCACCCGTGTTACATGCCAACCCTCACTGCAGCCACGTGCCTGGACTAAAATAAACACCATGCAGAACCAGAACGCTGCTCCTGTACAAACATCTGAAATAACTTCTCCCAGTGCAGAGTAGGTGAAGTGTCAGCCGTTGGTTTGCAAAAAACAGAAGAAAAATGATGAAACAGCCAGGCAACTGTAGCCCATGCTCTGAGCCAGACGAGGCATATGGACGGGCTTTGCCCATGTGTGACTAGAATCTAAGCAGTGTAGTTCCCTGGGGTGGTTGTGGAAGCAGTTTCTTCAGTTTTTATCCCAGTCCTCAGACATCTTCAAATGTCCATAATTAATGCCTTTTATTAATTAATACCTTTTATAACCTCATAAGCCTTGCTGGAGTCGTAACTCTGATCCTCCTGGGAAAAACACAGCAAGCCCTTTCCCTAAAAGAGACCATCACAAAAATTGGCCCCGATCCCCAGCCAGGCTGACACACACTCACTGTACAGGGGTGGGAGATCTGCAGCTTGTGTTGTCCATACTCAAGACAGACTCCCTCCCCCCAGAGTTCTAGATCTGCAAAACAGTTGTTGCAAGCAGCACCTTTTCATGGCTGTACCTGCCTCAAAGACCCTAGAAGAAGGCAGAGAACCGTGTTTTAAACAAGATGAGTTATCCTTGCTGTTGCTTACCTCACAATTTCATACAAAACATACACACTCTGCCCCCATGCATTGATGTACAGTGCTATAATGTATTTCCTCTTACTTCGCAATGTCCTCAAGGGATAAAGGACAGAAAAATGAAACACTTTTGCCAGGAGTGTACAAAATGCAACTGCTCAGTTGATTTGTGGGACACTGCTTTCTTGAAGTGGAAAGGACCAACAGTTAGTGTCACAGAGCTGAGAAGCGTATCATTGCCAGCCAGCTTATGAGTCAGCCTGTGACTGGCTAAACTCTCAGTTTAGCAAACAGGAACAACATAAAACTAGCCATCCTTGAACCGACACTGATGCAGTTGAACCAGCATCCCACCTCTGACAACAGCCAACAGTTAAGCAGCATGACCATAATACTTTGCTGTTCCTGTTCCCCAAAAAGTTAGTGCTCCATGTCAGCAGTTCCTATGGAAGGTGGCCACAATGGTCATAAAGTTTCTCCAGCAGATCCATCTGATCTTGACTCACAAAGTTGTACACGACAAAAACTCACAACCCCACAATTTAATTATAGACTGGATAACAAGAACTAAACTCATTTGCATGTTCTCCTTGAATCTACGACTTGACAACTCCTACAGAATCCTCTCCATGTTTTTGAACAACTTTTGTTGCTCAAAATCTTTGTATCTTTTTATTTCTACTCCTGCAAAAGACAACCAAAGCCACATCCAACCAGTGTAACCCTAAGGATTTTCTTAGCAATCTGGTTAGCATAAGCAGAGGAACTTACTGACGACAACCTAAGAACAATAAGCCTTTGTGCAAACTAAGTACACAAGCTGAAAACAGACATCAATGGACCGAAAGACCATGTCGGCATCATAGCAAAGCACAAAACCACTGAAGGACAAGAAAAAGATATCCATGGATATCCATATCTGGTAGCTTCAGATTTTTCCTTAACCTATGATGCACCTATTTTTGAGGAAAGGGAAGAAAAGAAAAAAACCCAAGGCAAACCACCAGCACATGTATCAACCAAACATGGTGACTTCCACTAAGGGGTTATTCATAGTATTAACAACCCAAGAAGTCTTTCTATGGAACATCCTGCTAAAATGCTATGCTTCCATTTATTAAACCTTGAAAAAAAAAACCTTAAAATGTAATTGCTTAGGTTAAAACTAAAGACTATGCTTTCAATTACCTTAAGGTCTGGTTTGTTCTGTCCTGTTTAAATTATGTATCTGGATGTATGAGAATTTCAGAAACATCAATAAGCAGGAATGTGAGCAGAAAAACGCCAGATGACAAAACTAATACTTGTATCCCTTTTGGGTTACATAAGAATTTACAGAAACTGGCACATCAGAGCTCCAGCTAGGGTCACACTGGAACAGATCAGAGTAAGCCCCCAGAAGACCATCAATGAAAGAGGTTTTAAAAAAGGATGGGGGAAGAGAAGACAGAATTCAAAATATTCTCCAGTATTTTCACAGAACACATCTACGTGGATCAGTATCTGAAAAACACCTGTAGGTAAACAGAGAGGGTTTATTCTGCTCTGAACACAGCATTTAAAAAATTACCCACATTCAGAGTTACTTCGGTGACTGCTCATACCGCACAATTTTCCCCGAGAACAGTGCTCACTGTTTCCATTACACAGAATGGACTCTAGCTTACAAAGTGCAGTAATCTATTCAGCCTATGACAGCCTTTCCCACATCTGGCTGGAGACTGCTGGCCGAAGATAACTTTAGGCAGGAAGCCAGTTTTAAAAGAAGCTTTAAACATCAAGACAGTACACAGAGGCATAAAAGTTGAAGCCAATCCACAGCCATCCCGAGAAATGACAACTTACAGATACCCAACTTACTGCTTGTAGGCACTGCTTTAAAGTAAGGTTGTCTTGCAACTGAGAAGCCGCTACAGAATGGTTTTAAGCACAGCAATTCGTGAGTTGAAGTCCCAAACTGTTACAAACTTGGGTAGCATGAGCTACTATTTGGTGCTTCTGGGAGTGGTGGACATGCAGCAATAAAGCAAAAATTGTCAGTAAAACCTGTATTTGTTGAAGACTTACAGAGGCAGACAAGCTGTTAGTTCGCCCCATTAGCCACCACTGCCTTGGCCAGAAGAGAACAAGCCATTTGTTTTTCAGCACAGGATAGAGGTACAGTCTGCTTACAATCCACATAACCCAGTCTAACCCCGAGCTATTGCTTCATTCTGACATATTACTGGTTCAGTCACTGCTCAGAAAATTGCATTTGCAGGCTGACTAAACTAATTTTTTCTGTATTTCAGTGCAATTGAAAAAAACCCAACCCCCCTTTAATTTATTCTGGTACCTACATCTCTCTAACAGGATGCTCCAAACAAACCATCCAAGCACTGAACACGTTGTGTTGACAGAAACGGCAAACCAATTCCTGCTCTACCAAAGGCCATCAGCTATCTTGGCTCACCAAGACACGGGTATAACGCATGCTTAAAGAAAAGCAAGAATATCTAAGAATTAATAAGGTAAATGTATGGGATGAATACAAGTATCCACAATAAAAGAAGGAAATTATACGGGGCCATTTTCACTACCGTTGTCTTGCGTGCAATTTTTAATTACGGGATTCAACATCTGCGCTGCAGTACGTTTATCAGAAACACTTATAATCACTCTTAACTGTCTTTTTTGTTACTGTTCTGGATATTTCTACCCAAGCAGGACCAGAAACTATTAAATACCACCGCTCAGTGCCTCACACGTTGCATGAGTTTCCTAACAACCGGTAAAAGTGATTTAGGGTGATGAAAGGTCCAAGCACTTTTTAATCAACGAAGACAAGTCTTGGTTTCATTGCTGAACGATCGGGAGTGTATCTGTGAAGACAGAAGCTCCGTTTCTCCGCTCTATGTTTCTGTTTC
The DNA here is from genome assembly GCA_013401255.1 of Urocolius indicus. Classification (NCBI taxonomy): domain Eukaryota; kingdom Metazoa; phylum Chordata; class Aves; order Coliiformes; family Coliidae; genus Urocolius; species Urocolius indicus. The sequence goes on along the minus strand of WBNH01010824.1, from coordinate 79,658 downwards.
TCCGTTTCGCTGTAGCCGAAGCTGCATCTACCCGTCCCGTGGTTCCCGCACGCTGCACAGCTCACCGTACCCGAGGTGCGCTAAGGAAGCCTGTTCAATCACGGTGTACATCCATCCCTCCGGTGATGCCGCGGCCACGCGTCGGCCGGCAGCGGTATAAAGCCGGTGCTTTTAGGGGTTTCCATGCCCCGCGGGGACCCCGACGCCGGGGCCGAGCAGCCGCCAAAGGTCTGAGGCGCGCGTCCAACCACCCGCTACGGGCTTTCCGCAGCACGGCTGAGCGCCGCCCGCCCCGAGCGCGCCGTTCACCGAAGGGGCTATTCTGGTACCTACAAGCGCAGCGCATCGCAGCGCATCGCATCCCAACGCCAGCACTGAGCAGCCGCCACCGTCCCGCCCTCTGCTCCGCCCCGCCGCCGCTGCGTGGGGCTGCGCCAGGCGGACACACTCCCCCTGCGGGCTCCGCCTCCAAGCCGCGCGGCGCAGGAGGCCGCGGCGCCGGGGCCGGGGGAGCTGGCGTGGCGGGGGATGGCGGTAGCGCCGAGCTGAGCCGAGCCGGGCTGGGCTGGGAGCCGCGCCATGAGGCTGCTGCGCGCTCTGCTGCGCTGCGCGTCCCCGGGCAGCATCCCGCAGCAGGTGGACTTCTACTCGCGCTTCTCCCCCTCGCCGCTCTCCATGAAGCAGTTCCTGGACTTCGGTGAGTCGCCGCTGGGCTCCCCCGGCCCGCCGCGCCCGCAGGTGCCCGTGAGCAGCGGAGCGGAGCGGAGCGGAGCGGAGCGGAGCGGAGCGGAGCGGAGCGGAGCGGAGCGGAGCGGGGGCGGCTCCGGCGCGGCCACGCGCTTCCCCTCCCCCCCGCCCGTTCCGCGTGCTGGCGCTGCCGTGTGCTCTCGCTATTGGGGTGTTTTTTTTTTCTCTTGGTATTTTTCAGTTCTTAATTCTGTCCTTTCTGGCAGAGAAAGGCTCTGTTTCCTTCCTGGAGAAGGGAGCTCAGTTGGCTCCTTCCCCGGAGGCTGGAACTGTGGCAAGCTTGAAATTCAGCTGAAAGCTCCGGGGTTTTGGCATCACAAAAGTAGATTGGTTTTGGTTTTTTTGTTTTTTCTTCTGCAAAACCTGCAGTGTTGGGGAGAGGGTGGGGGCAGTTATGACAGTGGATGCTGTTAGAACAGTGACTCAGGTGAGGTTTTTAAGGCTTTTCCTGTTGTAAGCTAGCAGCATGCAACCTTTCAAGCTATGCCAAACACAAGAACTGCCTGACCTCAGCTGGTGCCGAGGAGCTGAAGCAATCAACACTTCTCTTCAGCGCCCTACAAAAACATCTTACCCAGATGTTGTTTTAGAAGATGTGTGAGAGATGAAGCAGGGCAAAGCCACCAGAAGCCATCCTGGAGGGATATTCGGTCTTATACTCCACGCTAAAACACACCTAGTGCCCAAATTGGACTGTCTGCTCGGAAACAAAAGTGTTCAAAGGAATTGTTCTGTTCTGCATCAAAGGAGCCTAAACAGAGGAACGTCTTGTAAGGCACACAGAGAAACTTGTCCAAAGCCTGGGGATGGAGCTGTACTATAACACCTCCTGTTTTGGTATCCAGGGTACTCTCCTGTGCATGAATGTTTACGCACATGTTGTATATAAACATTTGACTAGTTTATGGCTGTACTGATTTTTTTACTTTTTTTGTAAGTAAAACATAACTGAGAGCTAATCCCTGAACCTCAGACTTTATGGAAGCAGGAAGACATGCAAGAAGTTTCTCCTTACTGTCTGCTGTCAGTCCCTGCCACTTATTCAATGTTTCATGCATTGCAACAGAACGTATCCAATATTGAAAACTCTAGATTTATACAGGAGCCCCACTATATATTCTGTTGCTACAGTACTTTTAAGGAAAGAATCTTCCAATTCAGAGTTTGCTATGACTTGTGTCATTTTACCACTAAAATACTCATAAATAATGCTTAGCTTAAATTCAGTGACACAGGACACAGTATTTCCTCATGTCAAAAGTTAGTCCACTTTTTAGCCGTTAGTAGCTGAATATAAGGTAAAGATAACCTTGAAAAATGTGGGGTTTTTCCCTTTCTTCTGCTTCAGGATTTAATAAGAGATAGTAAAAACTAATAGCAAAGGCCAAAAGAAACTGCAGTTCTGAGATGGTACTTTTCTGTTAGACATTCTGTAGCCCTTATAATATGACGTTGTTTTCATTGAGGATTGTCTTGGCTCTTTTTGCTTTGAGAGCACTCTGAGAGGAAATAATAACATCTGGTAATACTAACTTTAAAAAATAAAAAGTCTAGTTCCTCTGAAGCTTCCATCTAGCAAATGAAATATTCCATAAGGAAATTTAGGTCTGGATTATATATCTCAGTTGTATCTTGGGTTATAAGCACACAGTATTTTCTGTTGGAGTCTCATCCATTCTTTGCCTAGACAGACCCATCGCTGCACAGGGAAACCAAGTCATTTGCCTGCTCACTGAAGTCTTATGTCTTCCATGTTTGACCCAGGATTGCAAAGATACAGTCTCCAGATACAAAGCTAAATTGTGGCATGTCATTTGCTCAGTATATGAGGGATTTGAAGATTCTCTTTACATTCTAATACCTTCAACCTGACTTGTTCGCGGAATTTTACCTGAGAAAGGGAAAGGCCAGTAACAGTCATGCCTGAAATGCAGTCTGACTAGGGAGAAGGAGGAAAGGTTTCTGGGCAGAAGGTATATGTGTAGACAATGCATACTACTGGTAAGTGTCACTGGGTAGGCATTTGTTGTAAGCCATTCACTTTTTAATCAGCTGACATTCTCTAATCAGTGTAGTTTGATTTTTCTGGGTCTGGATGCATTAAACTAAAATATTCCATTTCAATTGGTGAAGATTTGTCCTGTTTAAGACGTGACCAGCTTCCTCTTTTTCCATGTTCCTTCCTTTAATCTTCCTCTACCAAATGGAAGGAGTGAACAGAGCAGAAACACCAGAGTTAATTTTTAGGAGTTACCTGTTGTGAAACAAGCAGCCTGAAGTAGATCACTGCAGCAGATGAACAGGTTAGTAAGTTCAGATGCTGCTCACGTGACACACTGGCAATCTAGAAAGAAGCGTGGCTGAAAATAAAGGACGGTATTTCATAGCCTCTTCCCCGCTCTGCGCCTTCCTTTCTCACCTAGCAAAACAAACGTGGGAGTAAACTTAGGTCTTGATCTTAATAACTGCATTTAACTGCCACTCACACAGATGATAGCTGTCTTTACAGAAGGACAGGTCACTTAGCAGCAGGTGCAGTAATGTGGCTTCTAGCTTTTACAAATGTAAGAAATAAGGAAAGTAGATGTGTGGGAGAATTACTGTCGTAATGACTGAGCACAGTAGCTGTCCTACTTTCATTTCTCTCTGAGTAATCATGTGAGTAAGACAGTGAATTTAAACTCCAACAGATCCAGCTGAAAATGAGGTAAATATTAAAGAAATTATTTACCAAAAGTGTTCCAATATAAATAATGGTAATTCAGTGAGCTCAGGGATCAGGCAGGGTGTAGGGGACCATTGTGCTTTCTCAAGCACCCTCCCGACAAATGGTTTCCTACACTAGTTTCATTTGCCTCTGACATGCTCAGAATGACATACTGTTTGGTCAGTGCTAGTTACCATCAATGTTTGCTGCAAATAAAATGAACAATTTACATGGACAGAAGTGGTATTTAAAGTTGAATAGTATGAGTCTGCAACTGTTGTACTAGCTGATTCTCCTTATGGCAACAGGGCTGGTACATTTCAGTAGCTCATTTTGAAATACAAATAGGCTGCTGCCATGAAAGAAACAGGGGCTTACCAGTGGCTGAGTCAGCTTTAAAACCAAACCACAGACCTCTTATGCAAGAAAGTAAGAGTTTGTGTAGTTCTCTACCGTAAGCACTGACGTGTTTTTTCTGATGTTGTCATGTATTTATTTTGGCCTTAGGCTCTGAAAATGCTTGTGAAAAGACTTCATTTATGTTTCTGCGACAAGAGTTGCCTGTGAGATTGGCAAACATAATGAAAGAAATAAGCCTGCTTCCAGACAACCTCCTAAGGACACCTTCAGTACAGCTGGTGCAGAGCTGGTAAGAACAGCGTCATCTCATGCCTTTAAGAGTGACCTTCTACAAATACACCAGTTGGAGGAACTCATTCTCTTCTATAGAAAGAACATTTCAGGTGCTTATTACATGAACATCACTTATGTAGCCTGAATAAATATCCCCATATGACATAAACCAGAAACTAAATTTACAGACTTGGAAAGAAAAAAATTGTAGGAGCAAATAGAGAGCTCACAAGGGAATTAAAAATCAGTAAGTATTGCAGATAGTCATGTATGAGAACTCAGTAAAAACTAAACACCACCAGAACGATGTTTAATAGGGGACTTACCTAAAATGAAGAAGCTAGTTGAAGAAACCGACAGAAACAGGCTAAAGCTCAAAATGCTTGCAAAACATAGTAGAAACCATTTAGAAGACGGGTTACTGCAGATTGAGAGGAAAGAGCAACAGGAATTTCCCAAAGCCAAAGTATGTAAAAAAAAAAAAAAACAAACCAAACCAACCAGTAGAACACGAGGCAGATAAAATAAAAAAGACATCCTTTGAAAAGTAAGATTTGCTTTCAAGGAAGGAAACATAAGCATACACTTCTGTAAGAAGCAAGGGAAACAGAAATTGCTAGGCAACTGCTAAAGCCACGTGGCTCTCTGGAAAGGCTTTTAAAGTTAATAGAAAATCTGCCAGTGAGTAAGTGGGATCGCTTAGATGACTGTAGAAATGGCTATCAATAAAGATGAAGGCTTTTAATGAAACATGAATGCTTAAATGCTCGTGGTACTGAATGAAATTGATTGAATGAGAAATGAATCCCACTTGGACAAATGCAAGGTAGAGCAGAGAGAGGAACCTCCTCTCCCTGTGTATGCTTGCTTGCTTACAGTGGAAAAAGAAATTATGATGCTGCTGGGGATATTTATCTGAGTATGTCAGTTGATGGGCAAGAAGGCAAACAATGTTAGGAACTAAGTAACAAATGAGGAGGAATATAATTGTACCACTGTGTTAGAGCATTATTCCTCTCAATTTCAGGCAGTTTTAGTCACTCCATCCCAAACAACAGATGAAGAAGGATAATCAGGGGGTTGGAACACTTTCAGCACGAGGAGAAACCAAATAGAGTTCTTCAGCGTGGAAAATACACATCTCAGGAAAGGGATGGCAAAAAATACTTAAATCATGAACGAGCTGGAAAGATTTTCTGATAACAGGAACTCTCTGGGGCTGGAAATAAGCTGATACTGACTGCCTTTAAAACACAAGGAAGATCTTTTATGCATTCTAATTAACTTGTGCAATTCATTGCTGTGGAAATCTTGGAAGAAAACACAACTAGATTCAAATGGATCTAACAAAATTAACAGGGGGATGGGTCAATGGGATATATCAAATACAATTATTTGGAAACAAGCAAGCTTGGAAGACCATAAAGTGCTAACCAAAAGAACCTAGGAAGGCATATTAGAATTTGTCTTATGTCTTTTTTCTTTCATTTAAAGGTATGTCCAAAGTCTTCAGGAGATCCTTGACTTTAAGGACAAAAGCTCAGAAGATTCAGGGGTTATTCATAGGTAAGGATTTGCTCTCACATACGTGAATATTATGTAGAAGGGCTGCCAAGAAAAGGATAGCTTAAGAAAAATTTCAGCCATCTCTACTCTTTACATAAGAACTGCGGTATTGTCACTCTCTGTCCCTAAAAGGAGGGTACACTAAAACATGAAACAAAGCACTTTTGTGCCATATCACTCCAGTCAGGGCTTTTATTTTTTGTTACACTGAAGAAGCTATGAGTGCATCAAAATTGACCAAATGTTTCTGAGTTCCTTCCTTGTAATTTTGGAACTGATATATGGAACTTTTCACCTGTAGAGTAGGTTTGGTCGTTGTTGGCTGACCCTAACTGCCACTGGACAGGCACAGGATGATCTTCATGAAAATAGCTGGTACGGTTTTCACTTTTTCTTGGCAGTCATTAAAATAACAAACACAAATTTTATAAATAATCAGTAATGGTGGATTACTGATTGTTTCAGTGCCAGTTGCTTGAAATATGCTGTTAAAGACTGACCTGTGTTCTTACAGAACTGTGCTATTTCTGTACTTAATAGTCTTCAGATACTCCGTTTGCCAGAGTATTAAATTCACTTGAAGGTGAAATACTACCAATATGTTAATTTTAGTTTTACAGATACGGTGATAAAAATCCGGAACCGCCACAATGATGTAATTCCTACGATGGCTCAAGGAGTAATAGAGTACAAGGAAAGCTTTGGCATTGATCCAGTGACCTCACAGAATGTGCAGTATTTTTTAGACCGTTTCTACATGAGTCGCATTTCAATTAGGATGCTTCTGAATCAACACTGTAAGTACTATTTTTGAAAGGAAGGGAAATGGTACCTCTAATATGTCACTATATTTTCCTTTCACTTTTAAGTGCTTAATATGTACTTAAATGCTTCTTGGGAGTACACTTGTTTGCCTTGCTATTTACAAACCCAATAGAATTCTTGAAGTATGGTGAAGATTGAAATTATAGATTTCTGTTTAGCAAAACTGAAAATTGGGTATTAAATAATATTTTCTTCTTTGACAGCTTTACTGTTTGGTGGGAAAATTAATCCAGCACGTCCGAAACACATTGGAAGCATTGATCCTAGCTGCAATGTTGTTGAAGTTATTAGAGGTAAATTCAGCAGATAAGAGCAAGAATCCTTAAAATTCACAGTGAATGTCTGCACTTGAGAGTCAATACACATCTGGATAAACTGATTAGTTCTTTCCTTCCTGGAACAGAAGTTTCAATCAGAATAGAGTTTTGTCACTTCTCCCTGTAAACTAATTTTTGTGAGAAAATACAAAATCTGTCTGATGGTGAAAAATGTTTCCAATGTTTGTTTTTAGCAAACAGTAAAGGAGAGGGAAAAAAAAAAAGTGGAGGGGGAAATGTAACTTTTTGTGTTTTTATTACAGATGGCTATGAAAGTGCAAAGAGACTTTGTGATTTATATTACATGAGCTCTCCAGAACTCATCCTTGAAGAGTTGAATGGTAAGTGAATATGAGTTGAAGCACTCTTAAGTGAAGCAATGGCTTCCTCTAAATTAGCTGGTGGTGAAATGTTCTTCCATTTTTCACATAGTTAATATGTTCTCTATATCTACTGTCATAAATAGTTCAAGTGTTTTTTTGTTATTCTGGTAGGTGGCTTTCCCTATTTCTCCCTTAAATCAGAAAACTGAAACCAGTAGTTTTTGATACTACAGCTGTTGATCTAACAAATTTCATAGCAGATTTTATCAGCCTCCTTCCCTCCCCAAGGTTTCTTGTGTATCTTTATCCTGCACTGTCTGTTGCATCTTACCCTCTCTGCATTTCTTGTGACACTTTTAAGATTTATACTAAACATTCCTTTCTCATTCCTTCTGCTAATTCAGCTATTCATGTTCTTGTAGTTGTAATTAGGTATAGTACACTCAAGTAGTGGTAAAAATTATTTGAACCTGTTGGCTGTGGCTTGAATCAGCAAGTTTACAACCGTGTTGCTGTGAACAAAAAGGTCAGCTATTGTCCTCATAGTCCTGCTGGATGCTGAAGTGCCTTTCTGACACTACTCACTAGAGTACTTCTCGAGATACTAAAGGCCAAGTTTGGACAAACCTACAAGTAATTGTAGGTTTTGAAAGCCAAAGTGCAACCACAGTAACTTGGCTTATGAAGCAAAGAAAAATGCAGCCTTGGCTACACATTCCAGATATTTTCTTCCTACTGTACAAAATCTGTCATTCTCTGTCTAGGTTAAAGGCTTTACCTCTCTTCATCTTTGCAGCATGATACTAAAAACATTTGTAGGAAACTTAACAGTCAGGGTAGCTAATTCTCTGTACTGAGGAGTATGTTCTCCAGAATCCCAAACGAACAGTTCAGTTTTTATAAAAAGAATGACCTTTTGTTCAACGGATTGTGAAGGTGAGTTTAAATCTGATCCAGGGCAAATGCAAATTCCTTGCCCACAGCTGAGTAGAGACCATTATTTAGACCTTAACCATGGAATCTGGGGTGTTGAGGCATGGAGGGAAACAATCAACTCAAGAACAGGAACCTGACATATTTCAAAGTGTGATTTATACCCTGCCCTACCCTGCCTTTATTTTTGCTGGTTACATAATTTGTCCTAGATCTTTTGCCATCACTAGTCTTTTAACATTTATGTTTATAAAGCAGCGGGCACTAACACAATCTGGTGAACTGAAAGAACCTTAAGAGCCAGCAGAAGTTTTTGAGCAATCTTTCTTTAATTTTTTATATAATGGACATGTTCCCATGATATATTTTCTAGAATTTGTTCTTTAAGAGAGTTGGAAAACGATACCAGTTTTATAGACAGAATTGTCTCTATAGTTTTTGTTGACTCTTTTCTCTTTAGAAATCAGATGCTATCTAAAAGAATCCCAGAATCATCTGTGCTGTAGTTACTCTTTGGTGCATTATAAGGCCATAAGATAATGAAGTTTGGGAGGGACCTCAAGAGGTTTCTAGCTTGACATTCTGCTTGAGGCAGGGTCAGCTATCAGGTCAGACTAGGCTTTATCTAGTTTGGTCCTACAAATCCTCCAACAATGACAATTACATAATCATAGAATTCCCATAATGTTTCTGTGCAACCTGTTTCAGTGCTTATTACCTGTCACGGTGAAAAAGTTTTTCTCTATAGCCCATCTGAACCTCTGTTCTTTCATCTTACACTCACTGTTTCTTGTTCTCCCACTGCCTGAAGAGCCCTGACTGTATCTTCATGACCACTTCCTCATAGGTATTTGAAGCAAGTCCTGTATGCCTTGGTTTCTAAAGCAGCAAGCACGCTTGAAAATCTTGCATACGTTAACATACAACTTTTGAAAAGATTTCTGTTCAAATTTTCCTTCTCCTGTAAATTCAAATAGCCATTTTGAATTACTGTGAGAGTGAAGACCAGATACCTAGTTTGCTGTTTAATTATTTAGATTCTCTGTTCTGCAGCTAAATCACCAGGACAGCCCATGCAAGTGGTGTATGTGCCATCACATCTCTATCACATGGTTTTCGAACTTTTCAAGGTCTGTGTGCTTACCATTACGCAATTCTTTTATATATATTTGTTTAGTGAGGTTGTACTTGTTTGACTTTTTGAACAAGTTCTAGATAGCAGTGTGTTTTTGCAAGTGCAAACCTCTCACTATTTGACTGCAGGAAGATAACTAAATTGTACTGTTTAGACAAACAGTAACTGCAGAGAAAGTAAACAGCTTTGGAAGATGTATCTCCTTTGCCTAGCCACTGAATATATCTGGCACCTTCTGAGTACACAGCTTTGTCAAAAAAAATCTTTAAAAATACATTAACTAATGAAGCAGTGAGAATAAGATACACAACTTTGGAGGCATCTTCAAATCTGGTGTTATGTGTAACAGGTCCTACAGAACGTTCCTCAAGCAGTTCAGTCCTAGACTTTTTTTGATGTGTGTCATTATGCATTATGAGGAATTCCTCAAATGAAACTGTACATTTAAAATATTCAAATGTTTGTTCTTAAAAAAATGTATTTGAAGTCTGTATAATCTAATAGTGATACTAAATAAGCCACAAATACAAAACCACCAGTATTTTAAAACTGTCCACGCTTGTCCTGATTCTGAAATATATGACGAAGACAACTTTCCTAAATTTTAAGATAATACGCGAAGTGGTAAGAACAGGATTTAATTTGTACTTGAAATTGCAGAATGCAATGAGAGCCACCATGGAACACAATGCTGATCGATGCATCTATCCTCCAATTCACGTACACGTTGCGTTGGCAAATGAGGATTTAACTGTTAAGGTACCCACTGTTTTATTATTTTGAATGTTACCAAAGATGACCTTTTTTTCCTCTGTCACAGGCAGCGTATTGCTAACTTTAGCTGGTACCAGCAATAGATTGCATGTGATGATGTAGTATGTAACAAGACCATTATGAAGTTTCAGAAGAAAATTCATTAAGAGGCTGCACAGTCACACTGAAGGCTCTGCAATAAGATTCTGTGCTACTGTCATGCTTGTGTTTTGCCTTGTTTATAAACAACTATGACTAAAAATGACATAGTGTTTTTATACAGTTGTGCTGTTTTGTACAGTCAATGACAGAGCTATGCAGGTGTGAACCTAAAAGGAAATGAACGTTGTATAGTTCATGCAAATCTAACCCTCCTAATGTACAGTTTGTAGAGGAATTTCTTTCTTTTGCTGTACAACATCTGTGGTGGATTTTAAAGACCAGCTGCAAGCACTGGCTTTTTCACAGGTCTAATTTAACTGTAGTAAAACAACTCGTCTGACTTGCTCCTTCAGGAGCAGGTTCTAATAGATTGTATTTAACTGGGAGTATTCCTAAGGAATAAAGATGAAAATACTCAGAACCTGGCATTTGCTAAAAGGTAGAGTTAGTGACTTCAGACAAAATTGAGTTATTGATGAGATGTATAACTGTACAACTTCAAAAGAATTTTCTTGCTTCCAGGAGATTATGAATGCTTATGGTAGTATTTTATTTAAATGGTTTCCGTAAGGGATGACAGGGAAGGATTCACTTCTCTCTGGTCATTGCTGTAGCTGAGATTTAAGAAAACCCACAGTTGAATAGGGTCAACTTTATATTATGTTCTACCTGAACTTTCTCTCGATCATTGTTTGAGAGAAGCTGTCTTTTATAAAAACTTATTCAGGGACGTAATGCTACATGTGCCTTCTTTTTCCAGATGAGTGATCGTGGTGGAGGTGTTCCTATGAGGAAAATTGATAGACTATTCAACTACATGTATTCAACAGCACCACGTCCACGTGTTGAGACGTCACGAGCTACGCCTTTGGTATGTAAATTTTTGTATCTTTTATACGTTTGTCACAAAAGAAACTATTTAGCCAAAGCAATGAAGTACTGATTCTACAGATGAAATGAATATTGCTATTATGAATGTTATGGCTTAATTAAAATATTTTTCTGAAAAGTAACTGGAAAAGTGCATAAAATACTAAGATACTAGAAATTATTTGAACTTGTTCATCATTCTATTTTCTCTATTAACTTTTACAAAGACCGCCCGCCTTGGGCAGAATATTTAGCTATGCTGCATGTTCTGCACTAAGGACAGGGCTCTGCATTCATCTGGAGGCCACTGAATGAAAGGAAGAATAATTACAGCAACGATTTTGGATTAAGTCCATAGTTCCATACGTACTGTGTAGTCATTTGTACCACCCAAGGATGAAGATATGCAGATACGACAAGGAATACAAATAATCTACTTTGTTCTCACGTGAACTTAATAGATGCACAAGAAATAAAGCCTTACCTCTCAGTAAGAAGCTCTGAACAGCGTTCCCGAAGTATTTTTCCTCATTTTGCATCATTTAAAATGTGTTTTTTAAATGTATATAGTGTGTTGCATCTAGGTACTGTGCAACTCATTAAACAGTAGATCTTCACAGAGAAGTGTCTATGGGCATTGAGAGAAATTAGCTCTACAGTTGAGTAGATGAAAAAAAGTTAATACCTAACCCTTCAGGTCTATTTCCTGCTACTGTAGACAGAGCTTGATAGAATTTTAGTATAAGCTACAAATTCATTGCTGCTTTAATCTTTTTTTTTATCTATACCGATGCTGAAATGTGTCCTGCTTATGTACACAGTGGCCTTAAAATGAGCAGCTCCATGAGAACCTAAGACAGACCCAGTACAGTTTTCTCTAACAGTGTAATGTCTTCTTGAAAAAGCTACTATAATACCAGAAGTGTTATCCAGCAGCCCTGTCTGACAAAGGAATGAACCAGTTTTTTCATAATCTGAATCATCCATGCATTCTTGTGTTTCTGGAGTAACAGTTTTGTGGGGCATAATACTTAAAATTTGAACTCTTGTCTCTCCCTGTTCAACATCATGCTTAATGTGTCTATTTACCCGTTAAAACAAAAAAACCCACCATTGATTGATGCAATTAATGAAAATATACTTTTTCTCTGGGATCAGGCTGGATTTGGTTATGGCTTACCCATATCACGTCTGTATGCACAGTACTTCCAAGGAGACCTGAAACTCTATTCCTTAGAAGGCTACGGTACAGATGCAGTTATTTACATAAAGGTATGTAACAACCATTTCAAACTTCTCAGCAACTCTTTGTTCTGTTACTTTAACTTTGATTAAAAGGAAATGTCAGCTGCAGTCTTCTCTACTTACAGGCCTTATCAACAGAATCAATTGAAAGACTCCCTGTATATAACAAAGCAGCCTGGAAACATTATAAAGGAAACCATGAGGCAGATGATTGGTGCGTGCCAAGCAGTGAGCCAAAGGACATGACCACTTTTCGCAGTACATAGCGTTTTCCTCAACAGTTCATAAGTAGTACTTGTGTCTGTAAAGGGAATTTAAAAGACATGATTTACACCAACATGCTGAGCCACATTTTGATAAGTGAAAGTAATTTTAAGTGGAGTAACAAAGTTTAATGTAATGACTCTTTTTTGGAATTAAAAAATCCCCGGCAACCCCAAACCCAAGAAAAACCCTAAACCTGTACATACTTCTAAATTTTAAGTGAGAAGATCAAAATTAATTTGTTCCACTTTCTATTTATGACTGTTTTCAGTAGCAAAGTCAAAGGAGCAGTAATTTTGTGTTCTACAGGAACCACTGCAGTCTGTATCACATCGAGTGAGGAGTGTATTAATCAATATAATTACAAAACTTTCTTAATAGAAGAACTATTGAAAAAGCTCATCAGAGCATTTTTCCATTACAGAATAGCACAGACTAATGAAAAACTCAAGTAAGAGATAGTGAGGAGCTCACTGCTATACCTCTTCACCTGTATGGCACTTTTTGTATTCTTTTATTGTAAGCATGCTGAAAACTAACTCTGCGAAGTTAGATGTGTTGCCTACATCAAGGTTTTTTGAAGCTGTTGAAATCACACTTAGGTCTGTACAGATAAATCAGCTCTAGCTGCTACCACTGGTATAATGTATCTCAGGTATGTGGTATCAGTCATAGGTCATTGGTTTAATGTGAATGTTTAATACATGTGAAAAAACTTATCTTGCCTTCACCATTGTGAATTCACAAATAGTGTTGATGTGTGTACAGTGACGACAGGCTTTCTAGCAGCTGCTTATATTTCTGTTGGTAATACCAAAACACAGTATCAGTGTTCTAGCTCTAGTAAGATCTCACTCTGATATGTCAGGTTACAGTTGTAAATGGAAACTATTTTAATAAACAGATTTTTTTTAAAGTTTGCTCTTAATAGGGCACCTCTATTACTTTGGCAACAGAAACTACCTTCTCAGGAGTATTAAAAAGTGGAATTACCAGTTTTTGAAAATACGTTGTGATGTGCTTGGCCTTGTTCATGTAGCAACTGGAAGTAACACTAACATAAATAAGGTAAGCAGGATGTGTTTATCTGTCAAAGCTAAACTGTCAGAACCTACTGGGGAAGATAGGAGAATGAGTATTACTTTTCAGGTACAAAGTCCTTCTTTTAATAAAGGATTGAACTTCTTTTAAAGCCTTTTGTGCCAGCTTTGTTCAAATCATACACATCTGTGTTGCACCTTAATCCCTCTTACTCCTTAACACTTGAGGATTGGATGCAGTTAAAAACACTAATTCACTGCATTAATTCTGTGATTTTTCTTTTGTTCTGCAGCAGACATGCATAATCCTTCTCCCAAAGAATAAGCCTAAATTTTGTTACTTTCTGCTCTATGCAGAGAGCTATTAAGCTAAGATAAGACAAGGGAAGGGAATAGCTGGTATTCAAGTAATGCTGTTGTAGTTGTAGCTGAGACAGGTATCACCTGTTATCTCCCTAAACTAGTTCTGCAAACAACACAATCAAGATGATGTAGGTCACTGTAACAATGCTTTACAGAGTGGGCTACATACACAGATAAACTGACACTCTGAGGGAAGATTATTCTATCTCAACTGCCACCAGAACAGTACAGTTACCTGCTCCACTCAAGCTTGTGGGCACAGGGAGATGTCCCTATTTTTTCTTTACTTTTTTTTCCTTTTTTTAATTTTTTCTTTATGTGAGGTGGTGGCTGGCACATCTTCTACTGTGCTTGGCTATAAACTGCAAGCTAAGATAAAATCTGTAGATGTTCTCCTTCAACCCTGCAAGAGGATGTATGTGAGGAATTCCACACATCATTAAATGATGCCTGTACAAAAGATAAGAGAATGCCTGCAAATATTGCTTTTGTAGAGCTGAAACCAAAAGTCTATGCAAGACATTTTAAACTGCTCTGAAGCTGAACGTTCTGGCTTTTGCACAAAGTTTGAAATATTTTACTAACTGAAATGAACTACAAGAGATGTTTTTGAAGAACATCTATCACAGTTTGTTTTCTAGAAAGTCCGTTAAATTGTTTTGTATGGTATTATGGAAATAAAATCCCCTTTGCTACTGTCAGCTAGCTACAGATTGAATTCTGATTATTAGAACAAGTTGACATGTAATTATATTTGTATCTTATCTCCTCACCCACCAGCCCAAATGATTGCTGTGAAAACACAAATGTAGTAGTATTTTGGTTTAACCCTACTTATAAATTTGATCTTTGATTACTTTTAAATAAGAGCTCAGAAGGCCATTTGTGTTTAGTATTGTCATTATTGTACCAAAGTCATTGCTAGCACACTGGTTAAGTTGAAGTGAATCACTGTAGAAAGTTTAGTATACTAGCTCAGCCATCAAAATGCTGATTTTAATAGTTTTGTATGAAAATTAGCTCTGTAAAATTAACCTTGGTTTGTGTTTAACTTAATTTTTTGAAAGAATCACTACATTTATTCATTAAAACTATTTTTAAACTTAAAGTTTCAGTTGAGTGATTTTGTGGCTTGGTACTAAGGTATTGGATCCAGCCTTCTTTTGCACCTGACAAGTTGAATGCTGTGGTCTATAATAATGTTCATATGCTCAGGTGCCAGGTGAGTTTATCGTCCCTGCCATGGCCCCCTTTTGACTGCAGCAGCCCTGCACACAGGGAAATCTTTGAAGCCATTATTTCCACTAGTCTCCCTCCTGAGAAACAAAACTCTTCACCAGGTGCAACATTCAGTTCAGTAGGCTTAAATGGAAAAGGTAATACACAGTTATATCAGTATTCTCTGTTGTAGTGAAGTCACTTAACTGAGACAAATGTGTGATCATTTGACAGTTCCCCATTTCCAATTCCCTCCTCTTCTAGCAGTAGGGCAGCATTCCTCTCTGGCTCAAGGTCTGTAAGTCTGGAGTGCAAACTCAAAGCTACTGAAAACAAATCAGTTAAATATTGACCAAAGAATTGTTTTTTAATGCACAAAACTGAAAAACGAACTTTTCAGGAGTAATTATTACCAAGATTTTCAAACTTTATTTTGGAAACGCGTAGTGTGCAAAAGCATCCCCACACAGTCGTTTTGCCAAGATTCATAACAGTTACAAAAAAAGTAATTGTGAAACACCAACAGTGAAGTTCATTCATTTAATTAAAATGAAAAACAATCCATAGATTTAAAGGAGAACTTGGTCCACATAAATTAGGTAAGATTTGTTCTAGTTCATTCTATGTTGGAATTGATACTTAAACTAGTCTATGTTTCTGGAATAATCTGATTAAAGGAAGTGCTTGTGTAGCATCTCTAGGAAATAGTATGTAACTATACAAAAACACCAATTCCTGTTCTAAACTATTCTGAGAATCAAATCCTCCTTTAAAGAAAAATAACCTGTAGTCTACAACTGAACATTTAAATACAATGCAGTAACCCAGTGCTTCAGTGATAATTTTGCCTAGAACTCTTCCCTCAGTATTTTAAGTTTGAAAACCAGTATAGTTTAAAATTAACAAATATATAAATTTGGTCCACAAAAATCTTGTAGCAGGTAGAAAAGAGAAATACATGTATTGCAAATTGATCTTATTCATAGCATAAATCTATAAAACTAGGTATTATTTAGGAAAAATAGGTTAAAAAAGATCTTATTTATAGGTTTAAACCTTGGCCCAACACCGTATGGGTAGTGTACAGAAAACAATATTAGGGTTAGTGTGTGTAGTTTGTGAAAACTACTTGAAATTTCTTGTTATTTTCTCTGTAAGTTGCAACGCAGAGAATTCAACACCAATGTGCTACTACAGTGAACCTTGAATGAAAACCCCAAAAATACAAGAATTTAAACAAATAATCCATAAATTTGAAATACATGCTTTCTTTTTAAATTAAGTTGACATTACCGTTTTCTTAAATTTTTACTATACATCTTTACTGGCAACAGATAAACAAACTGTCACAGACTGAATTTGTTGGCAGGATCTTGCTGTTGTCCCTCTATCAGACTCGACTCTAACAAATGCTAGTTCACTGAGAGTGAAATAATTTTCAATACAGTATTCTTCTACTTTTCAAAAACATTTCAATGAAAAGGGCATGGGAAGTCTCAGAAGCACAAATATGACTTAAGGCAGAAAGTTAAATTATTGTCTATTAGTACAGTCAGAGTCAACTAGGAATAAAAGTACCAAAACCATTTAATTTTATTGGGTTGTAGTGGGGAGGGACTATAATTAAGAAGTTAAAAACCACCTACCATGTTAAACTGTTGCACTTTCACTGCTCCCTCAATTGTACAATTATATACAGAACTGCTGAACTCCCCAAGATAAAGCAAGTCTGCGCTGAATAAAACAGGGTCATTTTAGCAGCTTGATTCCAGAGTGGTTACCACTCTGCCAGTCTTGCGAACTTCTCTCTCCTTCTTTTGAACCTTTTCCTTCTGCTTTTCCAGTTTTTCCTGTGTTTTTCTAATATCCTTAATTTTCTTCTTTATTGTTGATCGGTCGTTTTGACTGGAAACTCCCAAAGCCTTGAGGGGAAGGAAAGAAAGAAAAATACCTCGTTAATTTGTCCAACAGCACTGTCAATGGTGCTTGTGCAGTGCACAGTTGAAGAAAGTGTTATTTGCTTTGTGACAAGATAGTCTGTTTATTTGAAAAACAAGGACCCAATTCATCAAGAGCATTGTAGCTGATGATCTGGGTAACAAGGTAAGTATGGAAACAAAGGCCTACTCTTCAGTTGTGAAATAACAGCTTCATGTTGCGTTGTACAAACATACAGACACCTGAGTATTCCCAGAAAACAGCATAGTAAGTAATAGTATCACAATATTTCTCTAACTCTTATCATAAAAAGAGGAATGTATATCCAGAAACTATTCTTTAATTTTTTAATATTAAGGATTTTGAAGTGTATTATTAGAAGGTATATTTGGTAAGTAAACAGTACACTTCGATTTTCGATCAGCAGGTGGCAGTACCCGATTCCAAGTGAGAGAACTCCTCACACTCTATGCAATTCCCAATGGCATTTTGGTGTAAATTAAGCTTTAAGCATCAACACTCCAACTTCCCCAGAGACAGTTATTTGACAGAGCAGTAACAGGTATTTTGTCTGTGTCCAAGGAAGTATTTCTTTAACGAAACACAGGATACTTTGTGTTCCATGTCTGTTCTAAAATGTAGCCATACATTGTAGACTTTTTTCCCCTCCTGAAACATTCAAACCCTACAACTGGTCATGAATTGCTTCATGCCAGAATTGGTCAATGAACCTCATAGTCACACGTCTTGCCCGTCCAAAATGCAGTCTGATACTCTAATGCTGGAGAAAGAAAAAACTGAAGTTTCCTAGCACTGAAAGGGATACACTCCATGCAGCTTCCAGAGGTAAAAGGGCAAGAGAAAGTGAAAACAAAAAATATTTGAAGCATCACCAGGTAGGATTTTAACCTTCCCCCTCTGAAGAGGATCCTGTAATTCTATGCATTTGAATTGCCTGGCTCTTGTTTTGATATGACCTTACACTGAGATCAATGGTTAAGCCCTTCTGAGGAGGTATTCTTGCTTTGATTTCCTCAAGATGCCAAACAAATAAATACTTGGTATTTCTTCTGACTAAAACCACTTTGTCTTTAATTGTATAATCAAGTACTAAGTTCTTATCTGTTTAGTCTCCAAGTATTTAAAAAAACAAACTCTATGCTTAAGAAAGCCACGAAAACAGGAAAACAGATTTTAACAATTAAAAAACTGTGTCTAAATAACAGTGACATTTATACAGTTACAAATCTATCCTATTCACATACCTTTAACTTGTCACTGTCGAGCTGCATTAATTGCTGTCCATCTATGTTCATAGCTGTGAACTCTGTAATATACTGCTCCATATTCATTCCCATTAACCAGTGGCATACTTGCTGGGTGGTCCATTCAGAAATAGGTCTACTGTGCCATTGATTTTGCTTTCCTGTTGTTGTAAATTCATCATCTAATGCCTATCCAATTGAGAAAAGCCACCGTAAGCAATGTTTTCTTGACTACATGTTGAATTTCAGTTACCGAGTTTAATTAACAAAACGCATTTTTAAACATACTCTAGCTGCAGAAGGACTGATGTTCTTGAGGTGACAGTTTACAGTCAGTTTTGCCTAGGAGCCTGTGATAAACAAAAAGACACTACCACATTTAACACAACCGGAGTCAGAAAGAGAGAAGCATTCACTTATATTTGATGGACCTTAACAATGAACAGGCTTCCTCTGTCAGTTAAAATAGCTCAATCCTTATGTTAGATACTGCCTTATACAGCATCATGAAGAATCAAGTAGCACTTTAAATGTATTATTGATTATTGTTAGGTGAAGGAAATTCAGCATAAAAGCAATTCTAGCAGTCAGTAAAGTCTGGTGATTGTTCCAGGTAGTTTTACTAAATTTGGTGCATTTCTAAAAAGAGAAGACTGTTTATTCTTTCATCTAATGCCATTGTCACAACATTATAAAGGGCCTGCCTAGTAGACAACCATTTTAGAAACTAAGAGCTTGTAGCCATGTGCTGAAAACACATTGTGCCAACTCACAGAGCTTTTGAAGCTCCCTGCTTCAATTTCAGTTGGCTTCTGAGGGGAAAAAGATACTGCTGTTTGTTCTGAAGCACTCTATCACTTCATCACAAAAGAAACGCTTCATGAAACAGAGCTCCATGTCTGTACAGAAGGAATTGTAGTGCAACGCTTGAATTAGTAACACTAGAGCTACATGAAGTTATTTAACTACACAAACTGATTTCTCACTAGGTCACAATTGAGTATAGGCTGCGTTAGACTTGTAGAGTCTTCCACAAGGCAGCTTCCACTACTTATCATAGGTATTTGCAAACCAGCAGCAAGTATGCCCACTTTTTCCAGTGAGCCTTACACATGTAATTTGTAAACGGAAAATACAGAAATAAGTGTCTTTCTAGTGATGGATTTGATACATGACCCTGTAAATTTTTGGTGAACAATTGCAGCTTCCAATCAAGGATCTCACAAAATCTGACTATCTCAGTGGAGAATTTGGAGGAGTTGACTAAATGGAACAAACCAATTCTGATGGCTCCAAGTGAAAGGTAGTGAGACACAGGCCTTATCACGCAGTCTGATCATACATTAAACTAGATCTATGAATGCAATGGAAGACAGGTCCGAGCTGAAAAAAGTACAGTTTTAAACCTCTGATGTATCAGAGGACTACAGATACGGTTCTGCCTTCCATAGTCTATGAAACAAAGGATAGTGGTTACATTAGGAAGCAATGTAGATAAATAGGAACAAGTCTGAAGAGCAGACCAGTTTGTGCTGTGGTCCTAAAATCCATACTGTAAGCTGTTTTCACTTCCAAACAGCTCTGGTCTGATGACAGAGACTCGATGACCGCTAGCAGCTGAAATGCACCAGGATCATTGTTGGAGCACATCTGATTTGATTTCCAAGATAAATCAAAGTAAGTGGGGGCAATCAGGAGATTAACTTCAAAAATGAACTCCTAATCCAAATTAAAATGCTTGTGTAAATTTAAGGAGTATGAACATATCCACCCTCCTGATGTACAAAAGAATAGCAGCTTTCACAAAATACCTGCACAGGGCTCTAGAAGAGGTTTTGCTTTAAGTGTTCGATACAACATCTCTACCAAGACAGCTTGGGGTACAGCGAGTTTTCTATTCAAGCTACTGAGCTTGAGATGCTTCATTCAGAGAAAGCAAGTTTTGTAAAAACTAATGATTTCAAAATGCCCATTTATTTTAAATAATTTCAGATAGCAGTAGTCCTCAATGAGCTGTTGTAATACACACTATAGATATTGGCAACTTTCATTTTTTTCTCCTAGCAAGTGTTCATGTATAATACACAAAAACAGGGAAAACTTTTACAAGTTTGACCTGTATTTCAAGAGTTGTGCATGGTTTATCAGCAGCAAGAAATACTAAAATATATATTGCCAGGTATTTTTAAAATATATCTACTTTTACCCTTTAGGGGGTGTGTGTATATCTATCTGTCTATCTGTCTGTCTCACCAGGGGAATGCAGTCCCCTGACAGAATCACAGGGGCTCTTCTGCACCATTTCCTCCAAGCAGCATGGATTAGAGCAGCTAACAGACTGTACCATGGGGTCATCTTTCAGACTGATCTACTAATTCCAGTCTAGGCTTTTAGCATCATCAGTTGCTAATAAACTTCTACTTCATATTCATAAAGACATAACTCTAAAACCAGAAGAAGCAGTTGCACTGAAAACTGAATCTGTGTTAAAACATGCAGACATTATCACCTCACAGAAGTGGAAGTGAAAAAGAAGATACTTCATTTGTATAGCTTGAATTTTTCACTACTGCACAATGGAAAACATACACGTACAACTGGGTTTTTTTCAGAATATGAATAGGAAAGTGAAAAGAGTAGAAGAGTAAGCTGCAGAACACTGACTTTTGAGTAATGCTTATTGGTCATTACATTATTTCCCCCCATTGTTTACTGTCCTTCCAGGGGCAGAAGGAATGTTTCAAGCTGTCTGTACCATCAGATTTAGAGTCCTCAAAATAGCCACCACATACATACACAAGATCAGCTGCAAATTAAGAACTACTTCTAAGATATGGAAGCATGAGAAAACCATGTGCTGCTGCATAAAAACACAGGTGTCTCAGAAAGCAAGTACAGAAAAGCTCTGAAGATAAAAATACAAAACCTACTAATGCCATTTAACAGGGTAGGAGAGACCACATGTGAGTGGAGGTGCCTTTGCTGTAACCAGCTAGCTGCTAGAGGCAGACTCTTCAGCGCTGCTCCCATCTGTATTTCTAAGAGGTGTTTCCAACTCCTGTCTGCTAACAATTCCAGGATTTGTAGGGCAGCATGCAGTAGCCCATTCCTTTGAAAGCCAGGGTTGTTACACTGACTAATGTGATTCCTGCTGGATATTTATGAACCCACTCAAACAACTAGCACCTGGTAGAAAGACTATTTGTGAAGGGCTTAAGGATTTGAAACATTCAAAATTACTGTAAGATTGGTTACTTATTTTTTTTTCCTAGAGCTCAATGCATTGTACTGCTAATTAAAAACCCTCAACAACAGAACTACCTATTTTTCTTCACACATGCTGCTTTGCAGAAGAGATATCGCCTCCGTGTTTATCACTATCCTCAGAAGAGACCCCGATAATCAGTGTAATTACTGAAAAGGTACAAACAGCTTTCATTGGTCATATGTAGAGACAACATATGAACTAGAAAGAACACTACACTTTACACATGCACAATTAGTAATAGCCAACTTTGAGTTTTAGAACCAGAAGTTTACCGAAGATTTTAACAGGGATCCCAGAACCATATTCAACAAGACTTACATTTTCTTGAAAGTTTTAGAAATGCACTAGTCTATTAATGAACCACTCTATTAAAAAAAAAAATTGCATGGAGCACTTGCAATGATAGATATTAGCTGGAGCTCCTTTGGTTTTCATTAGATCTATGACTGTCATCTCTGACAAAAATCTGCAAGGAATTAATCCACCACTGAAACCTGTCAAGTAGTTACACGATTTTTGACACCCCAGATTTTTATATTAACGGCTTCATATTTATAACATTGTTTGTAAGACTGTTATGGCTTTCTACATATCACTGGAATACTTAAGGTTTTAATTAAAGCCTGGTTTAAGATAACTAATAACAAACCCCCACATTCATGAGCGACTATTTTTTCCTTCAAATGTTATCACAGTCAGTTTGGCAAGCCCTGTAACTCATCTCTAGAAGATGACTGTGTTCAGCTTTTAATGATTCCTCCTAGTCCGTAAAGGACTTAATTTATAGAGATACTGGACTGTCAAACACCAAATGAGACAATATACCCCTCTACTCTGCCCCGGTGAGGCCTCATCTGGAGTCCTGTGTCCAGTTCTGGGCTCCCCAGCTCAAGAGGAACAGAGAACTTCTGGAGACAGTCCAGTGCAGGGCTACCAAGATGATCAGGGGACTGGAACATCTTCCTTATGAGGAAAGGCTGCGGGAACTGGGGCTGTTTCATTTAGAGAAGAATAGACTGAGAGGGGATCTCATTAATATTTAAATGGTGGATGTCAGGAGGTTGGGGCATACTTTTTTTCTATCTAGTGACAGGACAAAGGGCAATGGAAAGAAGCTGAAACACAAAAAGTTATGTTTAAACATAAGGAAAAACTATTTTACTGTAAAGGTGAGGGAGCCCTGGCACAGGTTGCCCAGAGGGGCTGTGGAGTCTTCTTCTCTGGAGGTTTTCAAAATCCACATGGACACATTCCTGTGCAACCTGATCTACGTGGACCTACTTTAGCAGGTGATTGGACTGGATGATCTCTAAAGGCCCCTTCCAACCCCTACCATTCTATGAATATCTCAAAATTATCAATAACTTCAGGCTTCAGCTGTAGCCAAAGGAGTTAAGTTCTCCAGGGGAATGAACACTGACTTTCATGTATCTAGTTTCTACCTACATATCAAAAGCACTATATTCTGCCTTTTTTTCCCCCTTATTACTTTGTTTGGGTTTTTTAGATTAAATTTTATGGTAAAACAAACCTGCACAGATGTGAAGGCAAGGTTAAAAACTCTGCAGTTTTCATTCACCCAGGAAATTGCTTTACATTAGTGGAACAGAAAGGCATTCTATTTAAAATTAAAAACTCCAATTTGATCAGAGAGAGTTCATTCAAATTTTTATGATATATCTAGGGTCAGAACACTGAGGCTGATATGGCATCTTTTAGTGTGTGTCCTGTAGTTCTGTAATAGCTTAACACTTTTTACAGTGCTCTTCAACATTCTGTTATGGAAACAACCATCTAGTTTCACATTTGACAAATCTGTTTCTATTAAACATGCTGTAGTGTGAACAACAACATCAACAAGACACATATACACACTTTGAAACTCACCTCATTTGAAGAGAAGGTTAAAGTGTGTGAACGACCTGACAGATTTGGCTCTGTCACTAACCCTGAAAGTTCACAACTTTCAATTCTACTCTGCAAACAAGTGGAAATAATGTTTTATTAACTCACTCCTTGGAAAAGCAGGTTATAAGGTGACAGTCTAGTAATTTTGATTTTTGGTAAAAAAAAAAATACTAGTTATAGTATAGTCATAAATTTGTTTCAGTTCTCTTTAGATCACATATGAAATGCACACACCACATCAAACATCTCACTTGTTTTTGGTTAAACTTCCAAATTTGAAAACACAACAAGAAATTTAATGTCCCCCATAAGAGTACCTTGTGTGGAAAATCAGTCATAATCCAAAACAATGTTAAAGTACACAAGGAAACACACACAGTTATTTTTCAGCAGGCATAGGACACTTGGGAAGAAGCAATTTAAGATTAATTTGGTAAAATTATTCATGCCGAGTTTGTTCAACAGACACCTATGTGACCACTGTGAATGGGCTTCAGAAGGTTCTGTTGGTAAGATGAAATTCGGTCCTAATTGTTTATGACCATTAAGACTCGCGTGGCACAGAAGTGCCTCCCTGATTTCCAGAGTTTCTGAAAATCAGAACTAGGTGTAGACTTCCTAGATGTCCACTACAGAAACAAATGGGCTGTCTTTGACTGACATATATTGAGAATTGGATTAGCAGGGGGCTTTCAGCAGCTTGCAGATGAGCTTTCAAATTAGTTAATGAACAGGGAATACAGAACTTGCATCATGACAAACTTTCCCTATACTTTAAATTCCAATTTGAGACACTGTATTGTATTGCTGTTCCTTTTAACAGTTTTGATGAGGGAGGTGAAACAACGGAAGAAGTTTCCCAGAGAGGTGGTAGATGCCTCATCCCTGGAAACATTCAAGGTCAAGTTGGACAAAGGCTCTGAGCAACCTGATCTAGTTGATGTCATCGCTCATCGCAGTGTTGGACTAGATGACCTCTAAAAGTCCCTTTTCAAATCAAACAACTCTATGATTCTATGATTCAGTTTTGAGGTGTCTGCATTTGAGGCACAGAATCTGAAAGTTATCTTGATATGAAAAATACCACATAGATGTGGTATTTTTATATATTACATATATTTTTTTTACACATCTTTAGAAGAATTTTTATAATAAATGGACTGTGTCAAGCTAAATCTTTATAGATGAAGTACCAAACAGTGTAAAAAACACTATAACAAAGCTGAACGTTTTAAAAGTGAAACAATTACTCACATGTCTTTACAAAAAAATGGTTTAACACTGTAAATCTACAGTAATTATGCAGTTTGACAGGGGGAATAAGTTATTTTTAAAAAAGAAAATAACTTTGAAATAGAAATTTTGACAAATTAACTCCTTCAATAAATTAATGAACTGCTACTAATTAAAAAAATATGCAACAAAGTAAAATTCAAGTTAGAAGTATGAGAAATGTAAGAACTATCCTAATGAAAGAATGTAAAATCTTCACAGCATTTACTGCTTACATTCAGTTATTACACCTATTCTGTGGTGAAAGGAAGCTTTTGGATCTGTATTCCTGCCTTAGTATCTAAAGGCAGCAGTAACTAGGTTCATACTAATCCAGCAGCCTGTACTTGTACAACCTTAGGTAGGTTACCTGTGCAGTCTATGACTCAAGCTGAAGACTACACCAGATGCTACACCTGAAAATTTCACAGCAGGTTTAGTAAGAAAATTCTTCTAAAGAATCCTAATGTATGTGTTTCCCAGAATATTTTCTAATTTGATAACCTCCATTTCCAATTCAGATCCTGACCCCTACATTATTTTTCTTTAGTGAGTGAAAAATAACTGCCAAAAGCATGCCTCTTACTGTTGCCTTTCTAAAATTTATTTCTCAGCACTACTCTTTGTTACTTACAGTGAGCATTTTTCCGTATTTTCTCCACTTTTCTCTGTCTCTATTTGATTAACTATACTTTGTAAGGATGCCATCTCATTTCCCTATATGCATAAATAATCTGAGATCCTAAATTAAGTTGATGTTAAAGAAATTTTTCTTTGGTGACTTATGCTCCTGTAAGAGAACTATATTTTTGCATTTGTCTTCATTAAGCACTTCCGTATTTGTGTTCTGATTTCAGCTTAACTCAATTTTTTTGAGATTATTCTGTTTTGGGGGTGGATACTTGATCTTTGCATTTTCTTTTACCTCAAGTTACTGATATGCATTTTCATTCTTAAAAAAAAAAGGAAGAAAAACGTAAACCAAAAAGCCCAAGAGAAAAACCCACTACCACGACAACCTAACAAACAAAAAACCCCAAACCATAAAACTTCAGTTTTCTTTTCCTGCTACCTTTCCATGGAGAATGGCACATGACTGGTGTTCTATTTACCATGCAGATTAATTTATTAATTATATATTTTAGGGACTTCTTCAGTCTTTTAGATCTAAGAAGCTACCAGAAACAGAATGCTTTGTCCAACCACCTAAATCTATTTAGGAATTTTTATTTTAGCTCAGTTAATTTTTTTTTTTTCTACCTTTACAGAGCAAACGAGAACAATTCAGGAACAGAACTGTAAAAAAGACAGGGTGATACTTAATGAGACCTTAGAAAAAATATGAAGAAAATATAGCCAAAAGTAAAGCATCTCAGCACCAGTTGTAACGCTTTCTCCTCCCTCTGCTCCCATTAGGTTTAAAGAAGTTATAATTAACTTTTAAGGATTTAGAGCCAGTTGCAAAGATATTTTTGATTCTTGAAGAGCATAGAATTTGGATAGAAGAGGTTTTACAGATATGTTTCCTAATATTTAAGGTACTAGGATATAAACAGTTTACAACACAGGTACTCCTCCTTGCAGCGAAACTTAAACACTACGTATGACCTTAGAGAAACTAAATAATGCTCTGGAAAAATATTGAATGTGTACAGGATGTACCTGTTTGTATTGCATCAGTGAATGGGACTAAATCAAGGGGCAGATTATGTAAGGAGACAGTTTGCAAACACTCAGAGCACACAACTTCTCCTTCTTGTGTTTCTAGTTTTTACAAGCAATGCAAAGTTGATTCGTTATTTCACCAGAGTGTAAATTTAAGACTAAATTTCAGTATTTTAACAAAAGAAACGCTTTCTAGGTGCAAAAGTTTTATGAGACATTTTTCAGAAACAGGAAACAGTTAAAATATAACCACATTCCTTACATCATCAATATTTAAAAAAGCTCAGTACAACAGCTGGGAGATTTTTACATGACAAAACTTCTTATTTCAGGGTTTCTGCTTTGACTTCCTCTTTTAAGAAATGCTTTTACCTGATCATATGGGATACTACAGACTTACAAGCAATAAATATTATCAAGTTAACATTAAACAAAAGGAGTATTCTTTCCTTAAATTCTGGTATGATGTTTTTGTCCCTGCTGTTATGTTGTTTAGTAACAAGACTCACTGCTGAGTGGTCAAGTGCATTTTTTTCTCAGTTTTAATGTCTTTGCATAGCAAGGTTTACGAGACAAAGAGTTGTTATTGGAATGCAACCTTAATTATTAACTACAGGTCAAGATTTACAAAGATTAGTCATTCAAAGCTGTAGCTACTATCACATTACCATCTATATAAAAGACCCCAAACATTGCAAAGTAAAACCAGTCTGACTTCAGAGAGGCTGAGTACGATTACAGGATCAATTAATAGATGAGAATCTGTCCTTTGACAGGGTTAGCTTTCTACAATTTTACAAAGCAGGAACATAGCTTAAGACTTGTGTATTCTTCCAGCTGCTGGTTTGCAACTGGCGCTAAGGAAAAGAAATGAGCAGCAAGCAGCACAATTACATACTGGAGCATGAGAAGGAAACAGTAGGCAATAAACCAGTTGGAAAGTTGAAGCGATAATCAACTTGGATACAGTATAAAATAATGAGAAGGCATTTCAGGGCAATGTGGAAAGGAAGACAGTCCCCAATCTATTAAGACCTGAACCTTTTTTATTGCAAAAACAAGTGTCTATATAAACACTTCACAGGGTGCTTAAGCACATTATGGGTGCTTATAGTAGATATGCAGCAATGGAATTTTCATTATGCTCAGAAAAATTATCTGAATCAGACAGAAAGGAGGAATGAAGAGTGGATGAATAGGTTCTCCTGAACAAATGACTTTGAAACTTAAGATCACTCAAATGTTTACCTATACAGAAAACATCTCTTACTAGCTCTGCTACAGCCCATAGCGACCACCCACGCACTTCTATTTAATAAAAAATTTTGCCAGAGTGTATATTCCCTTCAACATGGATCTTGCAGTCCTAAGATCCTTGGGTTATTTACAGAAAGGTCTTTTGGCCATTGCATACTTTAGCAGCAGCAAACAATGCAGGAGCTATAAATACACAAGAATGACATACACGAGGCAGTACTCTGTAAAGTGTCGTTCTACCTCACAGATTTAAAAGGTACTACTCTTCCTCAATTCCTGTAATACAGTAAGGGATTGTGTGCTTCTAAAACCACTTTTGATACTTTTTACAAACTGTGTATGTTGTCAGCTTACTCCTGTCACAGGAACTCTAAATTCACACTAAAAAAACAGAAGGTAATTTAAAAAAGTGTATTGTAACAGCATTTGAGTGCACAAAAGAAAAGGAAAAAGTTAAAAGATATTTTAGACAACCAAAGTGAAGAAAGTGTGAAACGCAAGAATAAACTTAGTTCATCAGGTTACTCAAATAGCTTACAATTTTAAATCTGAAAAAATCCAGAGGAAACAAGAATGAAGATGAGTTACTAAGACTGTTAGTCTTACATTGTAAAAGTTTTTAACAAATGTGTACACATTAAACTTGCTTTTTACAGTCATTTCTTTCAAATAGTTTAAACTGTAAATATGGTAACTTTATGGTTAGAGATTGCTCTTGAAATCTGCTTAAAACGCTTTAAATTATTAGAATGTTATCAGTTACTCAGAAGCAGTTTCCTAGAAGAGTGTTCTACAGAGGTGTGTCTTAGTTTTCAATACTGAATTCATTAATGAAAGCCAGGATGTTACCTTCATCTACCTGTCTGGTACTTCACTCTTAGATACCAGTAGGGCTAAGAACTGATTGGCCAACTGCCTGGGAGGTTGGTATCTATTTATGTATACTTCCTCCAAGTATCGGGCTCTATTAGACAGTGAAATAGATTTGGCTTTTAAAACTATACTATTCTAAAGCTAGTATTACTTTTAACTTATAATCAGTGGAAAAGTATACCCTGTGATGCTGCTTCAGCCTGAATAGCCTCTACTAATGCTTCAACTAAACAGGAGTGAATGGGAACACTCACACAGTTTCTACTTGTGAGGGCTGCAAGTCTCAAGCTTCATCAATGGTTCTAAGAGGTGATGACTAAGTCATCAAGTGTCCACATATACTTTATCAAGATGCAATGCTTAAATATGCAAAGCAGAAAATAGTCATCTTTACCTTGCTTCTGTTCTTCTCTTGATTGTGTTCACAACTGTCCTGCCCGCTCTGCGTAACATGCAGGCTACTACTAGAAATTTGAGGTTCTTTGTGGCTGTCTCCAAACCAAGAGAAAGGCATGCACGTAGGAACAGGGGAATCTGAATCTGATGCAGATAGATTGTTGCCAGAGTCATCCAAGAGTTCTCGGGAACCCCTGAAGTAAGTAGATAAAATTGTGTTTAAACAACAACAGCAAAAACCACCACCCCGCCTCCCAAATGCACAAACCCCCAACAAAATAACAACAAACTCAAAACACACACCATTGATTTTTACTCAGTATCACAGTACAATTGCTATTTAAAATTAAAAGTGATACTTGCCTTTAAATATCTGTTCAAAATAATTCATCAAAGCAAATATAATAGCTTTTGCAGTTATTTCATACAACAAATTTCAAATAATTTGCTAATTTAATTTACTCAATATTCATCTTCTGAAGCAAAACATAGCTTTTATATTTAAGATAGGCTACAATGTTGTAATCTTATGAGCTGCTTTAAAATGTAATCCTGCTTTACTGTTCCATCCATATTATTCTATGTATTTTTCTTATTTCATGAGGTTAGAAGCTCATCTCCATGTCATTATATTAATCTTCGCAGATTTTTACCTCTGTTATACCTGAATGTACTTTAAAGCTATCATTACTGTTTGACCTTAAAGAAATTAGTTAAAAGTGTTAGGAATGCAGCATGTATGTATTAAACAAAACAACTACCTGCTATCCAAAGAACTTCTTACATTTTCTTTCTCTTGCTTCTTGCCCTTGCCTCCAGATTTTCTTAATCCACTGAAGAGAAAAAACAAAATTTTCATAAAGCACTGACACTTACAGTGTGACTTTTTTGTCAGCAAGCTAGTTTTTATTTTGATTTCAGCGGTTACAAAAAGCCATATTTACGTTGTTATATAGAGCATGATTTTGCAGATTATGCGTGCAATTAAAAAAGTACTGCCTTTCATTTTTTATTTAAGAACCAGGAAGAATGATGAAAGTACCTTTCAAAGATGACATACAATAAATGCAGAAATACCCAAAGAAACTCAGCATACAGTGGATGCAAGCCAGAGAATGAACACAGCTTTACTGCTATATTAATGCTCATATGCAATGCAGATTGACTTGAAGTCAGTCACTAACTACATTCTCTGTCTGTGAAATAAGTTTTAATTTTTGTGTTTATATTATTGTTTATTTGTGGCAGTACCAGTCTGAGGCTCTGATGTTAGCTGGTTTCAACAAGCTTTATAGCTGGCTCCAAAGGAGCAAGGCTTATTGTGAAACATAGCAATGCTTCTCTCAAATCGCCAGAGTTCAGTTACCACGCTGCATTTCCAGGTAATACGCAGCTTACTTTTTTTTTTTTATTCATTTGTAATACCATCTTCTAAATAAAATTCAGAAGTCTACTCATCACTGCTGCCCACCTCCAAAGAACAGTTCAGTAAGCAGCTACCACAGCCAAGCCTTGTGTAACGACACCTCTACTGTAGGAAGAATAAATGCAAGACAGGGACCTATTTTAGGCTTAATGCCAGCAGGATGTAACGTTAGAGCTAGGTTTCAGTAATATCTTGGCATATAACTATGTCTGGATTTGCAATATGAAACTGTGTATTCAGGTAAAAAACTGAAGAACCTCAAGAAATTATTTGAGGGAAAGAAGTACAGATAAACAAACATGTAGTGGAAATATGAATGTAACACCACTAATTCAAGATGAAAAAGACTCTGTCCAGTGGCATTACTATGAAGTGGCATTGCTGGATTTCCTCAACACATTTTTAAGAGAAGATGATATTCTCTAAAAGTGGAACTGAAAAACATTTCTTTCCAAATGAACACAAGTAAAATCTTACCCAAAATCTGGAAATCGCCTTCTGGACTTCCCTGCTGATGTTCCTTCATTTGTTTCTACTGACCTGTCTTCATTTTTCTTTTCTTCTGCTTTTCATAGAAGGGTGAAAAATAAAAATATTATTCTAAAAATTGCAAGTTTCAAGTAATTATGATGATGCTTGTTTGTAAATAGGATACTAAAACCTGAGTAACAGTGTTAAAATTCACACTGACACATGCAGATACTAGCTGAAAACACTACAGCCACGTCAACGTAAAACTTACCACATCATCTTGCTTCAATTAGTTATAAACAAAAGATAGTTTAAGATAGGTACAGAAAAAAGAACCTCTTTCTTTTGCAAAATATCAACTCCAAAATACACCAACTAGACAACCAGTAGAAGATGCACTAAAGAAACTAAATTTTAAAACAACAGTTGAGCAAGTACTGTATTTAATTGTCTTTTATTATTAAGTATAAGATGTTCCTTTTGCCATTTTTTCTGGTTCAGTAGCTAGTCCAGGCCAACTAGTTAGAACACAGCCTACGTATGCAAGCTACTAGCTACAGAAAGTGTGCCTAACCAAGATGATACCCAGTACCTGGATAGCAGACAGATTCTAATAAGATGAGTTTTCTGGAAATGGTATAGGAACTGTGACTATTCTAAAGCAATAATTGGGACTTTGTAGCTTCTCCAGACTGTGGTATTTTCCAAACTGGAATTTCAACCTGCAAGGACTCAATTTTTCACCAGAGGGAGCACATTCAATTCCAACTGCTCCATAATTTAGTGAAATTAAGTGACAAACTACCTCTTGCCAGTGGATTGTGACAGATCACTGCAAATCCTTACCATACTTCTTTTAAAAAACCCAGTAATTTATCAGCCTGAGAATTTAATAATTTAAACACATTTTATATTGCAAATCTAGTGTTTGGTAACTAAGTTGCCTATGAAAGAGATGCAGCATGCTTTCTGTAATATAATTTTAAGCTCTGCCTTCAAGAACTCCTGACATGAGGTACACAGATGCCTTCAAGGAACATAAAAAACCAAAAAATCGTGTTCACTACACAAAACTGAGTACAATTCCCCACCATACCATCAGCTAATAATTCTTGAAACATACAATGTTTATCTCAAAATTTATATGCTGAATAGTCAGGGTTCACCTCCTTTCCTTTTTATTTGGTATATTCTGATCGACATCATTAGTTATCAACATTAGTTAGTTAATCACTCTTCCTAAACATGCAACATCCAAAAAAAACCAAACCAAAATAAAATATATAGTAGTAATATTTGTAATGAAAAGGAACATTAAAGAGATAAATAAAAACAGAAAGACACACCTCTAAGTGATATCCAATTTAACTGCTCCCCACTCACTGACTGATGCCTGAGCAGCGATCCACCCCTCTGTGCCAGCTCCCTCAGTTTCTGTACTGGTATGGAATAGCTCTTTGGCCAGTTGGGGTCAGCTCTCCTGGCCATGTTCCCTCCCAGCCTCTTGTGCCCCCTCAGCCCACTCGCTGGCAGGGCAGGATGAGAAGCAGAAAGGGCCTTGATGCTGTGCAAACCCTGCTCAGTCATAACCAAAACACTCCTGTGTTACAAATGCTGTTTTGGTCACAAATCCAAAACACAGCCAGCTACTAGGAAGAAAATTAACCTTATCCCAGTTGAAACCGGGACAGAGAGCAACATGAATAATGCAGTAAGTCAATAACATCCAGAATACGTCTTGTTTAAACACCTGAATAATGTCTGGAAGCACAAAGACAACAACGAATTTTCCCAATTCCCAGAAAATCTGTCAATACATTGCCACTTATGAGGTTAGTGTTTTGCAGAAGTGCATTAGGAACTTACTCATAATCCACAATTAATGACCTAGCTCCCCTCTTGTTTATTCCAAGGCAACCATCCAGACCCTTCTAGATTGGTAGTTTCGAGCTTTTACCAAACTGACTTAAGCCTATTCCTTTCTTGAACTGCTTAACTGAAAAATCATTCATTTTGCAGGCATGTTTTACCATTTTTGGTGCTATAAATTATTGAGAAATAATTGAGAAATATTGAGTGTTTGTAGAAATTCGGTAACTAGTTGAAGATGAAGGAATTAAGCGTATTTATTTCACAGCATATCCTATAAAAATAATTCAGAAAGTAAAAGTAGAATACAATGAACTTTCACACTTTTTTGCTAATTTCAAACTTTCTTGAAGAATTAAGAAATGTTTTTAGAATAAGTAATTGGTTTTGTAGTCATTTCCTTTTCCTGCAAAATAGTTTATTGTTCAATATTCATTTACATTTAAAACCTGTAATACTTTAACCCTGAAGGATTAAACTTACCTTTGGTCTCTTTCCCTTTCCCTTTTGTTTCTCTTTGCTTAACATTCTTGGAATACCCTTGAGGAGAATTTGGAGTTATCTCTTCAGGAGGAGGTGAATGAGTGGTGGTTGTGCTATTTTCATTGCTTGGTTTGTGTACTGGAGAAGAGTGTGTGGAAGCAGAAGGACTTGACTCTAGAGGACTTTCTGTGCTTTCTGTTCGTTCAAGCTTTTCACTCTTTCGCTCTATGCCATCCAGGTGTGGGAGAGTTAATTTTTCACTTGTTTCTAAGGTCTTAGTTAGGTATGCAGTGGAAAGTTCTCCATTGAGAACAGTATCTTCTGAATCCTCATCCTTCAACAAATTCAGAAGTAATTTTATAATAAGCATTTTATGACATATAATCATTTACTGTATCAGATCTTTTACCAGGATGTAAGGATATGCTTTGCTACATGCAAACTTCCCCAGTTCAGAAAAATTTAACTTAAATCTCTTGTTGATACCATCTAAATCACACAAAGCTGATGTTACAGGCTTTTCCTTACGCATCTCTGTACAGATCTTTCTGCACATCTTAAATCATCTTTCTCTAGCCAAGTCAGGAATATTCTAGTACATCTTGGCCATTGCAGTACAACCACTTTTCAGTCTAACTGAAGTAGTTCAATCTCTCCCACTATGACAGGCTCTCATTTACCAACTATATACACCTCAATTCTTCATTTTTTTCCCCCAAATTGTGTTAGAACATTTTACTGGTATACCTTTTGTGGACTTAAATAGTTATTTATTTATTTATTTATGGAATAATAAAGCATTTCAGTGGTGTTTCGTTTTTGAAGAAATTTGGTATTTTACTTGTTTCAGATGAAAGAATTATAAAATAGATTAGTGTGTTTCACAACATACCACAGTTACTATACCAAAATCTTTCAGTTAAGGAGAATACAACAAGCCTGCATGCTACTTTGCTAATTTCAAATGAACCGTGCCATACAGAACACAGCAGAGATCACATCTGTGGTATGAACCCTAACAGGGTTTTTCACTTCATACAGCATAAAAATATGATGCTTTGGCACAGTCTGAATGAAGTGCGAACAGCACTTACAATTGCAAATACAGATAAAAGTGAATATACATTCAGGCGTATGAATAGTTAATTATCTACCAATATCCGTACCTGTAGATTTGCAGTCTGTTGTCCAGCCCCAAGAGATTCTTTCAGCTTTGATCGAGAAGGTGGCTGGCGTTTTACTTTTAAAGCAAGCTGAGCCTTTGCTTTGTGGGCACTGGTGTCTAATCTGGGAGTCTCCCCAACAAAAGCATCGAAATCTGCAACAAATACATACTTATTTTAAAAAAGAAAAAACACGTAGGCAAGTTCTCCAACCCATTATCCAGCAAAACACTCAGAAATTAAATCAGAAATATTCTACCCATTAATCAATACTATACAAAAATGCTATTTTATATAATACAATAATTTAATGTGTTGTGACAGTTAACATATTGTGATAGCAGTTTCTAATTAATTTGAAATGTATTTCTACTAAGTTTCTGAAATAAAAAACCCCAACCCATCAAGATACAATTGTACAGTGGCCTGAAAGCTGGATTGTATTTTCAAATAGATGAGAATTTTTCCCCAAAATGTACTTTCCTATCCTTGTTCTTTAAGGCAGAATTTACAATGAACATAATCATCTACCACACCTTTTTTAAAACATGCTTCCCTTTGAACCATTATCTGGTATTTTATAACATTCTGGGCATAAAATTACAAGACAAATAAAAAAAAACATGGCAACTTCTGGAGTAAATTATAACTTAGTATCCATGGGTTTTAACTGACGTATGTCATTCCCACTAATATTATCAGTTTCACTAACACAGAATCTGAGGAACAGTGAAGATGGATCTATCTCCATGTCCTCTTTCCCACAGCATTTAAGAAATATATTACTACAGTACTGAATGTATGGGGGCCCTAAATGAAAATATCCACACTGGCCCAGGTCAAACATTTACTCAGTCAGTAGTAAACAGCAAATGCTTAACTTCTTTTAACAACAAAAAAATACTACACATATAACTGTTTCTATTTTTTGTTAAATGCAAATGAAAGACACTACAACCTACTTACCAGTAATTAACGTATCTGAAGAATTTTGTCTTTCTTCTATCGATTCTGTTTCTTTTTCATTTTCCTCTCTTATCTTTGACTGTTCAATATATTGGCCTGGACTTTGACAGGCATCTTCCAATAAACTGCTGACCCCAAACATATATGGCACTCTCTCATATACTTTTAATTTACTTTCAAGATCTGAAATCTGCAAGAATAAAAATTCAGAAATGAGATACCACTCTCCAAGAACGTAGAAGTTTCTTTCAAAATATAATACTGCTTTACTTTTTCCTGGTATATTTTTAGCTGTTCTGCATGTTTCTGGTCTCTCTCTTCAAGTAGCCTTGAAAGATCATCTTCTTTTTTCATAAATTCTATTTCTCTGGTGAAAGAAATATATACACATATATCAAAAAGTAATATATAGAAATATAGAAAAATATCATAAAAATATGCACAACTGCATTTACTACAAAGCATTCTGTCAGTAAATCTTGTAGTCAGCCTGTAACATATAACTGATTCATTAATCTTGTAACATCACAAAATGACCCATGTACTTGTATACTTCTACTGTCTTCAAAAGAAACTACATATGATCCTAAAAAAGAATGTATTGCAACATCCTACAAAGTTACAACCATATCTCTGCTTTTCAAAGTGGCAAGTTACATACACATTTGAAAACACAAAATATATGCACAGCTCCAATCATTACACCTCCAAGATACATGTACACATGGTAAAAGTTCTTATAGGAAAATAAATTGCACTGCAAGTATATCTACTCTTTTCATCCTACAGAAATTGCAATGGCTAGGTTTTACAAAAAGAAACAATGATTACAAGAAGGAAATGAAAATAAGAGCTGCTTTTTCCTGCAAGTCAGATGGAATAACATACAAAACCAGAAAATAAGCACAGAACATCCACACAAAATGCAAACACTTCAGGAATAGCCAAAGGAGTAGTGGGCATTTTCTAAACAGCCAGGAAATGGAAACCAGCACATTCTCGTCTTAACATACTTTTGAACTTCCATGTGGATAAACTTGGGAAAGGGGAAAGCAGATCTTAAAAAGCTCATCAAACAGCACAAAAGCTACTGTGAAAAGTAACATTTCTGGATGTCAATTACAGAGCAAAAGATCATGAAAATTGCCTTTAAAATAAGTAGCAAGTGGATAAATTTGGGACAAGAGAATTACAAGCTTACAGTAACCATCAAAAGCAACTTGTTCTGTATTAACAAGACACTTCTACAAGTATTTTGTTTTTGTTTAGCTAAGAGGAGAGAAGAACAAACAGACACAACTGTACACCTACAGTGCTCAAGTCTTAAACAATTGTATCTAATAAGCAGTAGTACCTCTACTGAAAAACCCAAACCTGTTAGGAGAATGAATGCTGTCATTTTGATAGGCTGGATACACATACCAAACTCTTATTTTTTCTCCCCCTACAAGATATAGCTCCTAACTAAGACCAAATCACATATATCTGGCTCTTATTGTATATCCTTCAATGCCTATCCTATCTGGAACATTTAAGTTGTTCAAAGCTAGAGAGCTTTTCAGAAACAGCAAAAGGTATTGCCAAATACCTCATGCCAAACTTCACGTAATCCTTCCAAAATTATAGATGCATTACAGTTTCTCTACTAAGTTGTTCTAAAAAATTATTATTGGAATATTGAATCCTTTTCCCTAAGCTTAAAATCAGGAGAAGCTGCAAAATTTTTGGAGAACCTCTCCAGAAGCTGGAGACTTAAGGTATGGAAGATCATTTAGCTCACTCCTTCCCTAAACACTTGAGAAAGTGAAAAAAAAAATCCTAAGCCTAGGTACTTAACTGTTGTCAGAAATGAACATAACATAACAAGCATAAACATAACAGAGACCTGGTATTTTGGAGTACTTACTTTTGTTGGTAATCTTTAAGCAGTTTCTTAGCCTTGTTCCATTTCTTTTCAAGAGTATCATATTGTTCTTGATTTTCTTTAAGATGCTCATTTAGTGTTTTACATAAACTCTGTGACTCCAACCAGTAGGTCTCTAACTTTTTTATTTTCTCTTTGCTCTCATCTAAGTTTTGCTGAAGTTGGGCTCGACTCAGTTTCCATTCATTTTTTTCTGCTTCAGCAATTTTTAACTGAAAAGATTAATACTCAAAAAATTAATCTAAACTAAAAGATGAAACAAAAACCTGGTTTTTATATGTTTAACCAGAGAACAGTTAAAAACCATTAATACTTAACAACAATAGTAAAACAAGATATTGAACTCTTAAAAAAAAAAAATCATTATGAACTCTTCCAATCATTGCTAATCAAAGTAAGTTTTGAACTCGAAACCCAAGGGTCTCTTTCCTCATTAGTATTGCTTCTTTTTGAAGATATAAAATGAGTAATACCTTTATTGCTATCTTATGTTAACTTGTTCAAGATCTCACCTTCTTTTAATATCTCTGGAGAGGCATATTTTGATTACTTTCAAAGACAATTGGAGATACAGAAGTTCAACCTGCATAAGACAAGTTCCCTGTCCTACAATTTTGTTACCAACAGCTTTCTGAGTAAAGCTAACGCGACCAGTTGATCTTTCCTAGTATTTTATAAGACATTGATTCTTCCTAACAAATTGATGTATAAAATATGATATAGCCATGGTTTGCTTTCCTGAAGCTTATGTATAAAAACATTAAACATTCCATCAACAAAGGAGAAGGATGAGACCCCTTCAGCTTCACAGCAGTCACATTATAAAATGGAACATTAACATGTGAAGTTGTCCAGGCCTTGGAGGAGTGATCAGGTAGGACATAACTTAGTTTGTCCATGTCTTCTTTGAGGACTCCATTTACACTGAGGAAATCACTACTTTTGAAGCCAATTAAGATCACTGACTGATGGAGATATTGTGTCATGAGTTTGTGTGGAGCTGCTTTTAGCTTGGTAACAGGGAAAGGGAGATGCAGTGCTGGTCCCCCATAAACAGTTTTCAAAATATCCCCTGGCTCTGAGGGAGACCCAACTCTAGCCTGGCCAGGCCAGTCTGGCACCTCTGCCATCACTATTTAAGAAGGGAAATCTGAGACAGGAGGTGGAAGAATGGTATAAGACGGAGGCGACCATGCGGGCACCACAGTCAGAGAAGGAGGAAAGGAGAAGCACTGGACCAGAGACCCCTCTGCAACCTGTGGTGAGAATGCAGTTGTGTCCCTGCAACCCATGGAGGGCAATGGCAGTGCCTGGATGGGCAGGAGACTGTGTGTGGAGGTGGCCATGGCACAGGCCATGCTGGAGAGTCTGCAGGCTGCACAGATCCACACAGGAGGCAGAGAGGAGCTGCAGCCTTTGAGAAGAACACACGTTGGAGCGGCCTGTGCAGGGCTGCCCAGCCTGTGAGGAACACCATGCTGGAGTAGGGAGGACCATTGAAGAGCCCTCCTGCCTTAAGGAGAGACAAATGGCAGGAACTGTCAGGAAAAGACTGACTGAAACCCCCATTCCCTGCCCCGCTGAGCCGTTCAGGGGGGAATGAGATAAAGACACTGGGATCAGGACTCTGAGCCTGGGAAGAGTGGAGGGGTGAGGAGAAGGTGGTCTTAAAAGGCTGGTTGTACTCTTCATCATTGTATCACTCTATTGTTTTCTGTTTGTTGTGTTTTGCGGTTGTATGTTTTTGATTGGTGGTAGATTCAATTAATTTGTTCTCTTCCCCAAGATGAGTAGTCTTGTCTGTTTTGCCCAGGACCATAAGCAGCAACTGAGTCCTCCCTGTCCATAGGACACTCCAAAGACCTTTGGTACTTACAGTTGATTGCGATCCTTTGTTCGTAGATGGGCCTAAACCATGACATACTGCAAGGGCCAATAATTTTTTAAACTGAAAATGGGGAAGTAAGTTGTACTAACACCAATATTTTTAACAGATTTTTAGTAATCCAGTTGGGCCAAATTTCAAGAATACTGCAAGGAGAGAGACCCCTGTCAGAAATTAAAATCAGAACTATCGTAAGAAAACAAAGAAGTTTTAACTACCTTGCATACACGGAGCTGTGAACATTTGCAGTGCAAGAAAAACCCCAGTAGATATTGTTATTCAAAATTACTGCAATCTTCCTTATTTGCTACCTGTCCTCAGCAACGTGCTGCAACCTGCCCTAGGGTACAAAATTCTCAGAAGTCAACACAGAAGGGCAAGGGAATAAAAGAAGATGCTCGACTACAACAAATATTTCCAGAACAAGGTCATATATTGTCGTGGTTTAGGCCCATCAGGGAACAAAAGACCACGATTAGCCTCAAGTACTGAAGACTTAAGGATTGCTAAAGGGCAGGGAGAGCTGAATTGCTGCTTAAGGTGCAGGACAAAACAGACCAGGCTGCTCGGCTTGGGGAAGAAAAAAAACAGAAAACAATTTAATACCAACTAAAACA
>WBNH01010824.1:21438-39758 GCA_013401255.1 Urocolius indicus | reverse complement strand
AAGTTGCTGCTCCTCTCTGCCTCTCGTGTGGGGCTGCTCTGCGGTGCACAGGCTCTCCAGCATGTCCTGTGCCATGACCGCCTCCCCCACACAGTCTCTGGCCCGTCCGGGCACACTCACATGAAGCTGCTGCTGCTGCTGGCTCTCAATTCTGCTGTTGCTATCCATAGGTTGCAGGGGTACCGTCTGCGCTCTCACCACGGCTTGCAGAGGGGTCTCTGGTCTGATGCTCCATCCTTCCTCCTTCTCCAACTGTGGGGTCTGCATGGTCGCCTCCATCCTGTACCACTCTTACACCTCCTGCCTGGCACCTCAAATATACACATCTCCATCAGTAGAAAAAACAGCAAAAAGAACAAGGAAACCTTTCTCAGTGAAAGCAGAAGTGTTGAACCAAACCTCATAAAATTCCTCTCTTAGCAGAGCAGAAATTTGAGA
This sequence comes from Urocolius indicus, assembly GCA_013401255.1. Lineage (NCBI taxonomy): Eukaryota > Metazoa > Chordata > Aves > Coliiformes > Coliidae > Urocolius > Urocolius indicus. Next base: position 39,320 of record WBNH01010824.1, on the reverse strand, counting down.
AAGGAAAGAGGAAAACAAGGTAACAGAAATAACTTTATGGTAATAGAAAGTCAGTCACAAATTATTGTCAGTATGTATCAAATCTATACTTAAATAAGAGAAGTTCCATCCATTGAAAATATTCTTGTGTTTGCTTGGGAGCTTGTCTCATACAGTACTCCTCTATATTGACTTCTGCTCTAAGCAGTAATGCTGAAGTAATAATTTTATAATGACACAAAGGGGATTTTGGGGTTAGAGTTTTTTTTGTTTGAGGTTCTTATTGTGGTGGGCATTTTTAGTGTTTTGTTTGGGGTTTTTTTTGTGTTGTGTTTTTAAATTGAGCATAGTTCTTCAGCTTAGAAATGTCTGTCTAGCATAACACACACTACATAGAACCTGAAACCAGATTGTTGCCTTCTGCATTCAGTCTATTCTTTGTAAAATTGGTAGGTAGAAATAAACAAACAAACAAAAAAACAAAAAACAAAACCCTGCTACCAAATAATAAGATTCTTTGAAAACTTACTTTCTCCTTCAGTTGATTCACTTCAGCTGTTGTTACTGCATGTTTTAATTGTAGCTGAAACAAAATAAAAATAATTGTATGAGCACACACAAGATGACACCTGAAATGCTAGTCCATGATTCTCTTTTCCCTTAAATGATTTTTATAGCAGCATAAAGTCAATTTATTTATTTGTCAATTACAGAAGTGATCAGGAGCTTTGATTGAAAAAAAATGAACTCAAAACCACAGAAGTTCCATGGTTTTCTGTTTGTTACAAACATCAATATATAACCACCTATAGTTAAAAAAGGAAAAAAAAAAAAACAAAAAAACACACATTGTTTTCTATCCATTAAAATGAGGAAGTGATATTAATGTTCTGATGTGCCAGAAGAATGAAATGCAGCAACGCACTTATGATGACAACTGGTACACAGAATCAAGTAAAAATGTAACAGTACTAAATATTTTTACTTATCAGCACTTGCAAATAAGCATGCTGGCTTTGTTTTAAAATTAAGCCTTGTCCTTTACATCACAAATCCTGGTAAGATTATTAGAAATGAGTAAAGGCTATACCTAAGCTGAATGTAAAGATTATCATTAACACAACTCAATAAAACAGCACACATACAAGTGCAAAGGCATAGTTCTTGACAACTATTAGTTATTTCTTTTATCTCACTACCCATCTGTAACCCTTGAGGCATTAAAAAAAATACTTTTTTGGCAAAGCACAGCACACCAAACACATATTAAAACAAATCAAACCATGAGTATCCTTTATTTAGATTTATATGTTAATAATAGCATAGTAATGATTTTAGCCAAGCATTTAATTGTATCTCATGTAAATGTAGCACTTATGAAAAGATGCTGTAGACTATTGTTATGCTTCCTAAGCAAGTGTTGTCTAGTAAGTATCAGCTTCCTCAATGACATCAATATTGCCAAGATAGCAAACTTAAGGTCTGTAAAATACTGATCCTTTACAAAAATACATTGATGTATGCACAAATAGCATCTAACAAAACAGCTTCTTTGCAGTGTATTTTTCTCCTCCAGAGAGAAAATGACAGGAACTTAAATCAACCAAAGACCAGATTCCCAAAAGCCAAAGACTGCACCACTTATATCCCCATCTAAATTCCACACATCTGAATAAAGCAAATATGCTCCTTTAGAAAACCCTTTGGAATAGGCAACCCAACTTTCCAATTGTGTTGAGATTCAGAGTCTGGAATGCCCTATTGAGTTTACAAATTTATTACTTCCAAAAAATACACTATAATTAAGCTCAGAAAGGATCATCTCAAAACAAACCTTCAAGCCAAAACTACAGCTATCTACAGAATCAAGTCCTTCTATGTACACAGAGATTTCCCAGAAGACCTCAAGGACTAGCGCAAAACATTAGATGTATGTTTCTTTTCTTCTTGAACATTTAAAAACAACACTTGAGACCACTCAGAATGACCATACTTGTCCCCCCATGACCCCTCCACAGCTAAAGTCATTCTACTATGCAGTAAAGTCCAATAGACCAAACAAGAACTAAGAGAAATACTGCTGTCTATTCTAGGCAATGTTCAGGTATCACAAGAAGGAGAGAGGTGGTGTTGGGTTCTATTGCCTGTTTCCAAGACCTATCTTTAATTTAATTTAAAACAAGTGACAATTTAATATAAAAATGTGTATGGAAGTTGGGATCAAAAAATTACAGAAGACCTACACTTCAAGGGACATTTGCCAGAGAGATTTACTGACAATGTTAGGACAGCAAACCCAAAACCACAAGCGGGACATGAAGGAAATTCTATCCAATCTTATAAGGTTCAGATACTCCTCAATGCATCACAAACAATATTTAAAAAACTGCTACCACACCTCTTTAAATTTAAGAAGTGATTGTGCTGAATCCATATCTAGTGGTAAACCGATATCTTCATTTTCAGGGAGATCAAATACTTCCACAGACTTTCCATGTAAATGTGACTCATATGTGTCATCATCATCATCATAGTCATCATCCTGACAAAACGGGAAAATCATGACATTCTGTAACACACATTTGTAGCATAGTAGCAGCAATAACAAAAGCACACAATCAAAGAATCCAAATGGTTGCAAAACTTTGCTCAACTGATTACTATTCCCTTTTAGTTTCTTACACCTACAGTAAGTTTTAAAGATGACCTGCAAACATCTGCATCAAACTTCCACAAAAGAAAACTAATTCAGCCATGCACAAAAAGAGCACACACAGCTGATATCTAAAAATACCTTTTGGATTACTGATACATTGGAAGTATAGCAAGTAGTGATAATCATGTGCCTGGACAGTAGTGATGTGTGAAATCTTTGTCTTGTGTTTTAGTGAGTTGCCTATTTTATCCTTTATTTGCTTCAAAACACATTTATTCCATTTGCTGACGTTGTTGCATGTAGTTTTACCTGCTCTGTGTCATCATGAGCATAGTGCTGCTCATACAGACATCTCTCTTGCTCTAAGGTCTCACTAATGAGACGGGCTACTTCACTCTGTGTCCCTGGCTTCTCTCTCCCAATCAGAAACCTAGAGAAGAAAAACAAATTACCTTGCAGCAAAACAATTAAGATATGCTTAAGAATTTACTTAGCCGTATCGTTGCTTTCAATAACATCTTTGTAAAACTTTCAGATTATGGCTTTATATGATAATGAAAAGCACCGACAAAAAATTATTTTGTAGCAAACATACATACCTCACTGTACCTTTGGTGTTTTTTAATACAGTGGCTGCAAAGAACTGAGTAACTCCCACCAGACTAATGCCATCAACCTCAACAATCTGATCATTTACTTGGATTCTGTAAAAGAAATCAATGCTTAGATGTCAGTTCAACCGAGGTATTTTGGCTTGATAAGTTTTTTATATGATAAGTTTCACTTAAAACTCACTAGTATTTATGATGAGGAATTCTGAGTCCCAAGAAATTCATTGTTTAAAAACAATCTCCTAGTCCTAAGTTACTAAGCAGATCACCAATTAAAACTTACATGGTATTTGCCTTGATACTTTTTATACTATTTACACAGCAATTGGCATCCTAGAGTGTCAACATAATTTTGTGGCACTTTTACACATGGGAACGTTCTAAGCTTTTCTCATGTATATTGTAAGCAGAGCTAAGCTTTTTTTCCACAAAAATGTTTTATGTGAAACAAAAAACCCCTGCTTTTAAAAAAATTAACGTAGAGCAGAAATATAACATTTATTCAGCTGCATTCAACTTTTGTACTTCTACTCACAGTATTTAGCATATCAAATTCTAGTTTGAAATTTGTAAAAAGCATAACCAACTCAGTTAAAAACCCACCGTCCATCTCTTTGAGCAGCTCCACCATCTGTTATTGTTTTTACAAAAATACCTAGTTTTTCAAGTCCCTGATCAGCACCAACTCCCATTCCAATAATACTGATGCCCAGACCGCTGTCACCTAATGGGTTAAAAAAGTCAAGCGTTAGCAAGGTAAAGCAAGATGTAACACCGGGTCCTTCCACACAAAAACGCACGTCAAAAATAATCAAACAAAAAAAAAATGGAAGACAATCTATTTTCTATCTAGGTACTACTTAAAGCCTTTTTTGTTCTGTAGCTATGACTGCCTGTTAAATTCAAAGTTTCACAGTATCTGGAGGAGATAGCAGGATACATGAATTGTATATATTTTAGAGCACATCTGCCACTCAGTACTGTTGCCTTCATCACTTCGTAGAGGCTCGTTCACCATATGTAACACAATGAGCCACACATAAAAGCCTGAACACACATTTAAAAATCCAAGACCTAAATTTAGGGAAAATACAAATGAAAATTGTTTTATCTTTTGTGCACGCAGTATCTCTTGAAAATGTTCAAGGTTTTTTGATTTGTACCTTTTTCAATTTCCACAGGAAACACTTCCATTTTTTCCACCCTTTTCTCAAGTTCATACTCAGCTGAGGCTGCCACAGGGTCAACTTCTTCATTACGTCTATCGTAGTCTTCATTTGAGTAAGTACTGAAAACCTAGAAAAGAGAAAAGAAAACTTCTTTTAGTGCTTTCCCACGCCCTTCCAAACATGATATAATTGAAAGAAAATCAGTAAGAAAATTAAACTGGTATTTTTAGAGATCCCATTTTCTAAACAAACAACAATTTAATAAATACTGCTGCTGCAAGACAGTTTCCAACTTGGACAGAAGTAACATTTTAGAAGTTTCAAAACAATTCCCACGTTTTATGCACGAAATAGCTAAATGAAATCAGTCAAGGACTACACTCTCCAAAAATCTTTCCTCCTCTCTTCTTCCTTCGCCTCCCACCATCTGCTAATCGCAGTGTTTCAAACATGTAGTTTTCTGATTTTGCAAAGGAATCATGCAAGGGAATCCAAGAAAAGGAAATGCCTTCTTACAGAAATTACTATTTTTAGTAACCATTCCAGCTGAATTTCTGAATTGTTAAAAATAAAGTGTAAACAAACATGAATTAAAACAGAAATCTAGAAAGGAAGAATGAGCTACATGTTACAGGGTTAATTTTACTCATTATCATGTTCATTAACAGCATTTAAGCTAAGTTAGAAAAAAAAAACTTCAACTCCTATTTATCTAAAACACAATGTTTATCTGCTTAAGTTGGTACAGGCACTTACTGTTTTACTGAACATCACTGTAAGACAAGAACAGTTATGGACTGCAGCTGCAGCAGCCATCTCCCTAATCAAGAACACGTAGTGCTGACACAAAGTTAATTTACACAGGCCTACTAAGTTTTGGCAACTTTTGCTTTTTCCCCACTAAGACTACCTAGACAAGTAACAGCAATCATGTCAGTAAAACAGAATTAACTGTAATTATCTGTAATTAACATTTTTTTCCCAGTGAATTTACATCCACTATTATACAGTTTTAGCTCCGTGTGGCAGTAGCCTGAGAAGGGAAAAAAAGTTATTGAAACAAGATTACCAAAAAACAATGAATGTAACTCAGTACATTCTATGATGGGCTTACTGCTTCACCTCTAAACTACTGCTGGAGGAGAGTTTCACAAACTCCTAGCTACATCTTGCCAAGTAGTTACTCCAGAAACACAGCATGGCTATAATGCAATCCAGTGATTATGCAAGATTAGATCCAGTTGGCTGAAAGGGAAGGAAGAAATCCATTCCCCAAAGTCTTATGTTTCCCCCAATAAAAGAATCTTCCATAAACGTTGTTCTTCCCAAGTCTAATGTAAAGGTAAGTAAACTATTAATAAACTCCTTTGGACAGACACCAGTAGGCAAGAACTGGACACAGAAAGATGACAAGAGTTGCACTTACAGTATCTGTTGTCCATAAAGTTTACAGAAAAATCTACAAATTAAACAAAGAAAACTATCCAAATCGCGTCTTTATCAAGTATCTTTATCACTATGCGAAAAAAGGTGGCCAAGTTCTGGCAAATATCTCCCTCCTGCCCTGCCCAAATCGGTAAATAGGACACGAAGCAGAAGCTTTTCATGAAGCACTATTCTCCCTTGGAACAAGATCAGTCTAGTTCAGTTCCCTTCTTTCCATCCCAACAGTAAAATAAATATCAAAATATAGTCAAGTTATAAGAAGATTAATTTTAAACTAGTAATAAAAATGAACTTCATGAGTGGACAAATGGTAACTTGTTAGTGAGAATATTTGAGTTCTTAAAAACAAATTAAACCCCAGGGCATGAAAAAAATCAAGTTTGCTTATTTATAAGTGTACATATTACCTAGTATCTAAAATGCTAAAAATCAAATGGCTGAATGAGCAAAATGTGAAGAACGGTAGTAGCTGAATTTGGACACATTGGAAACTGTATTTTCTTGATTATTACTCACAAAACAGAAGGTGATGCAAGTAGTCATAGAATCATAGAATGGTAGGGTTGGAAGGGACCTTTAGAGATGATCTAGTCCAACCCCCTGCTAAATAAGTCCACCTAGGTCAGGTTGCACAGGAACATGTCCACGTGGGTCTTGAAGACCTACAAGGAAGGAGACTCCACAACCCCTCTGGGCAGCCTGTGCCACTGTTCCACATCACCCTCATAATAAAATAGTTTTTCACTATATTTAAATGGAACTTTTGTGTTCCAGCTTCATCCCATTACCCCTTGTCCTGTTGCTAGCTACAACAGAAATAAGGTATGCCCCAACCTGCTGACACTCACCCTTTAGATATTTGTAAATATTAATAAGATCCCCCCTCAGTCTCCTCTTTTCTAGACTAAACAGACCCAGTTCCCACAGCCTTTCCTTGTATGAAAGATGTTCCAGTCCCCTGATCATCTTGGTGGCCCTGCACTGGACTCTCTCCAGCAGCTTCCTGTCCCTCTTGAGCTGAGGAGCCCAGAACGGGACACAGGACTTCAGATGAGGCCTCAGCAGGGCAGAGTAGAGGGGTGAAGGAACCTCCCTTGACCTGCTGGCTACACTCTTCTTGATGCATCCCACTCTACTGAAGAACTACATAAGCAATGGGATGACCTGTTCCTCACATAATTATTTATAAAGTGATAGAAATCTGGGAAACAAAATTGCACCATCATAACAGCATTACATATACTGCAAGTCTTAGGCTACCAGCACTAAAATATCCCTGGAATTTCTAAAAACTATTAAATATTTTTCTAACTTGCAAGTCTCATGGAATTTGCCCATTGTGACACAAAACTGATCATAGGAATTGACCATCTACTAGAGGTGGACCACAGAATTTAAAAGTAGTGGTAGTTTAGATTCTGGTGACGTTTATAATTGTTATTCATAAAATAACAGCACAAACTTACCCATGCAAATGAAGACTACCAATATTTATGGACATTAACTTCTTAAGAAAAACCTATCAGTACTCAATTCTGACTAATCCACTAAGAGAAAGAATTAGTACTTTTCTCTTAAAGTGACAGATAACAAGCGTAAGAGTATGCTTCTGTAATATTCTAAAAAACATAACCTCACAACTAAGACAAGATGATCCAAAATAGTAACATCACCATCTACCTAGCCCCTCCTTCAGAAAAGTAATTTTTGGCAAAACCATGAATTTACAAAGATTAATGGAAAAGCAAAACTGATACTCGACCAGAGGCCAAACACTGCAATAACAAAAAGAAAAAGCACCCTAACAAAACCATGGCCAAAGAGTCAAGGGCAAAAGGCAGGAAATTTTTATTGTGTACATGTGGAATCATAACATTGTATTCATCTTTTATGAGATGGAAACAGTAAAATCATTGACACCACTACAGAAAACACAGAACTGCTTAGCAAGCTGTACCGGCCAAACAGCAAAAGTAACATTAAACATAGTTAAAAGGTGGACAATAAATAATGTCAGTTACACAGTTTAGAAGACTGATGGGAAAGCTAAACAAAGTTCATCCCTGGGCTCAGTTTAATCACTGATTAAATGCTTTAAGGACTACAGAAATTCTAATCTCACTATCAGGAAGCCACTGCTAGCCATAGATCATACAATTATTAGAGTGCAACTCATATCTTGTCAAGATATGCTTTAGTAAACAAGTTACTGTCTCAACATAGGACAAGACAGATGAACTTTCCTGTGGAAATTATGGGAATTTTACAAGCCTTTAACTATCACTTGTTATATCTCCAGAAGGTTAACCTAACATTAATAACTTCTGGATCCTGTCAAGTTAACAAAAGCTGAAAAAAAACCCCATGCTATCTGAAAAAGGAATGTCTCTTTACAATCAGTATCTCTTGTCTTCAAAATGCATAAAAATAATTTGAATCCAAAAGAGTTCTGACAGAAGGCTGAATTTTTAGGGATTGGTCTAATCAAACTGTGAAGACACATAATAGTAAATTTTCAAATATATATTTAGTCCTTGGACAGCAAGCATGTTTATTTGGAGCCAGAACAAACTGCTTTGCTCACACCAAAAAAAGGAATCGCTTAAATGCAAAATTCAGTTTGATTCCTTCTATGAAGATGCCAATAGCAACATTTGAAAAGAACCAATGCAGCCCACTGCCTAAACCATGGCAGTCAACTGTCTAAAAGATCCCACCAGCCAGATTCCACCGCATGAATAATCATTTGAAACAGTAGCACTGAAGTAGGACTGAAGTATTTTGTATGCTTTACAGTTAACTCTTACAAATCTCCCTCTTCAGTTTAAGTAGACACCTTGTTACAACTACTCATTCTTCCTTCTGTTTCCAAAAGCTACATGGGTAGTATTTTATTACCACTACATGTTATATTTTAAGTGAAAAGCATCTATACCTCATCTAAGTCAATTCCTGTGATCAAATCCCTTAATCAGCAAATAGAAATATGTTGCTTTTTAAAAAAAAAACAACAAAAAACACAAACCAACACTTCCACTTTTACTCTTCTTCAAAAAGTACTCAGAATAGTTGGCAACTGTTAAACAGGTTAATATTACAAGACAATTCACTCAATGTAGCGTTTAGTTACGTACTTGACCCTGTAGCTCTGCATGACCTAATAAAAAACCTCAACCAAGAGAGGTTACCTCAACCTTACATAAAGGCACAAGTGCAACCTTGCTTCAGATCTACAGCACATTTGCATATAGATAATTTCATCATAAATAAACCGGGTTTTTTTTATCAGTATTCTCTACATAATTCCCAACAAAGCCATTAAAATTTATTCTCTAGTTCTGTATTTCATTGCAGTAGCGAAGGCACTGGAGCCAGCTAAAGAGCAGGAAAGACAACATGGCATCTGTTTTAGTCAGGTTATGCTCCCTACTCCAGATGAAACTTTCTTTTAACTTTTAACTCTTAAATCCTAGTGAAAGAAATACTGAAGACACAGAAAGTATCCATTCAGATTTGGTGCACTGATTTTATTTCATTTCCAACACTTACAAGCAGAAGTGGAAAGATGACCCACATTCTCCCTCCATAGAAGTGGCGCTCTACTGTGACCTGCCTGTAGTTCATCACCATCTCAGCTGAGGTGGCATTGCTCTCTGACAGAGACTGAATGATTAGATATAAACAGGGTATGACCAGAAGAGACAAAACCTACTCATAATACCACATAAAGGGGGAGCACCCACAAAAAATATCTTGACTTGTAAAAGACTGCATGTAAATAAAGTGATTTCATTTTGAACATCCATAAGCTTCACAGGTGTGTTGGTACCACCAATTTAAGCCTGGTAATCCAGAAGAATTAAATACGTGTATTAATTTACTGTTCACCAAACCAGGAATCTTGACCTGATCAAATCTAAATAGCAAGCAAACTGGTGAGATCTTGAACATAAAAATAGTCCACCTGACTGTTTTCTAGGCCATAAGAAGCAATAAGGTAACACTTCCATATCAGATCAACTCAATGAACTAATCTGCAGTAACACTGTCACTAGGAATGATTAATACCCCAGGTCTGAAAAGAAGGATCATCTCACTATACCACGATACATCAGAGGATAATGGAGCAAAATGATTGATAAATGAATCTAAAGAATTTGCATGTTGCCTTTTGGAATAATACCTTACTATTCAATAAGAATATAAGAACCTTGTACAAAAAAACCTCTGCTACACTGCACCTTCATGATCTCCAGATTACAAAATAGGTACTCAGATAATAGAGGCACACTTCTTTTTCCTGATGTCCTTTTGAGTGTTTGCCTTCTCTTTTATGCTAGAATGAGATTAAAAGGGATAACATTTTTTTCCATTTCTCAAAAGGTAAACTACAAACAAGTTTAAACTATTGCCTGTTCATTCTCTATCAGTCTAAGTTTTCTCAGGTGCTTGTAACACCAATCATCACCAAAAAGATGCTGAATCTTTCAGCAGCCTAAACGTTGAGCTAATGAACTTGTCTCCTATAAATTTGCTTATCTTTGTTGACCTTTGCCAGCTCCAGAGAGTTTCTTCTGAACACATGAAACCCTCAAATGCCTCCTATTCTCCCCCTTTCCTTCCTCCCCTCCCCCACAGCTATTCACAGAGCAAGACACAGCACAGGCCAGTCACGCATAGTGATCAGCTAACATTAGTTTACTTGTTCTTTTTGACTTAAGCAGGACCCTTGATGTGAGTGAGGGCACTAATCTGCAACTCTTTTACAAGTGCAAATTTTCCTCAAACCAAGCAGTATTTTAAAAACACCCTTAAAAATATCTCTCTCTTCCCTGTCAAATGTAGGTGAAACTGCTAGGAAGTTAGAAGTTGGAGAGACTGAAAAAAGAGTGAGGACAGACAGGTGATAACCTGTCATTCTCATTGCCACACCTCACCTACCATCCATAACTTCATCATTCTCTTAGCTGTCTGTAATCTTATAACACCATCAAGCACATCAAGCAGTGCAGCTAGTAAGTCATCTACCTCCATCCAGAGAATAATTCGGTTAGAAATACATTGAGATACTCATGTCAAGAAGTCATCTAACGCCATCCAGTGAGGCAGGACACAGAAAGAAATTCTTTGCTTTTCCTCTTCTGGCTTAGATTTCTGCTCTACGGTCCTATACCCTGGGCACTGGACTCTCATCCAAAGACTCTTAAAACAGCAAATCAATCTACCACTGTAAAACTTACATATCAAGTATTTCCTAAAAATCAAAACAGAAGATGTATGACAATTGTCAAGAAAACTTGAGCTGAAAGTGCTTCTTTCTGCAGAGCCAAATGAAGGTTGTGGAATCAAAACACAGCCAGGATCAGTAGGGCATTAGATGTATTGCATATGGAACTTTCTAAACCCAGGTAAATCTATCAACAGAATTAAATGCATTTGAGATTAATAAACATGTGATTTTGTAATACAGGAGATCTAATTCAAGTGTATCTTCACTTACTGCTTCATTAACTTCCACACTAAGTCATTCGGTACTAAAAAGACTGAAGAGTATGCCAGCCTGAACAAGAATGTTTGTGTCCCAGCTATAAATCAGCTCCATTACAAAGTGCAAGATTGCAATACTATGAAGGATTTCTGTATTCTCTCAGAAGCAGCTGTTATTTGGCTGGTTAGGACAACACTCAAGCTATGAAACTGTTGTTGGCTTCCTTACTTAAGAAAAAAATTTAAATTTCTGTGCCTCTGTGACAAATCTCTCTCTACAACTACCTGAAAGGAGGTTGTGGCAAGGTGGGGGTTGGTCTCTTCTCCCAGGAAGCAAGTGATGGGACAAGAGGAAACAGCCTCACGTTGCAGCAGGGGAAGTTTAGATGGGATACTAGGAAAAGCTTCTTCACTGACAGGATTGTTAGACAGTGGCACAGGCTGCCCAAGAGAGTGATGAAGTCACCATCCCTGGAGATACTTAAAAGATGCATAGATGAGGTGCTGAGGAGCATGGTTTAGTGATGGGCTTGGCCATGTGAGATTAGTGGTTGGACTTGATCATCTTAAAGGTCTTACCCAACCAAAACAATTCCATGATTCTATGAAATATACAAGTAAAGCATTTATGAAGGTCTGGTTTTTGTTTTTCCTTTTTTTTTTTAAATTGTTTTTTTACTTCACAATCTTAAAAGAAAATATTATTCACAAAAAGCTGCGAACAGACACTCCCAGGCAACATAAACTGGATAACACTGCTAATTAAACAGCCTTAATGGAAGCAAAGAGCAGCTGTACTATCTTTTCAGTTTACCTGAGCCACAGAATTTCTTAGGACCATAAATCATTGCAGAAGTTAGTCACAGTGCTATTAAAGGTTTTGAGGACAAAGTTTGACACAGTCAGAGGCAAAAATATCTCAAGAAATCAATTTGGAAACAGGCATTTGTTTTCCCAAAGGAAAGTTTCAAAATTATAATGTCAAACAGCACTCAGTCATCACATTTATGTTAATTAAAGCTTTTCAGGGTAATAACATAATTGAAAGCAAGTTTAATCACTACATTACAAAAGGAAGGTGAAATATAAAGGGATGACAGAACAGACACCTGACTTTATTTGCACTGTCTGTAATGCTGGTTGTTTGCACCGTTTATCCATAAATCTTCAAGATAAAGATAAATTCAGTTCCCTTGCAAATACTTTAGACAGCTGTGCTTTACATTCCTTCCTGGCTTCATATGTGGCAACAAGAGACTAAAAATAGCTCACGTACCATAACACAAACCTAGTCTGTGAAGTTCTGCTAATAACTGTATAGTGTTACTCTGCTCACTACTGTAGGAAAAACAAGCAACCAAGACATAATGTTCCTTAAGGTCTGCAGAGATCAAACAGCAGCAGGTCTTAAGAGAGTCAGGTCACTCAGAGCAAGTAAGAAATATTCCCACACGTCATTTATCACCAGCTTCTACAGAATTGAAACATTTATTTTAAAAAGTCTCATATAGTCTTACTTTCACAGGCACAGGGCAACACAAAATAATGTAGTACTTATGTAATTATGTTCCATCTTTCCTGAAATCATCAAATCAAATGATGTTCTTAAACCTTCCTACAGATGTCAACAACTACAGATCTCTAGCATGGGTCAGATGCAGTGCTAACAGTGTTAGCTACCAGCACTACATCCCCTGGGAGCTCCACGGTCTCCTCCTTTTACTTAAAAGCCTTGACAATTTTGCAACTGGCTAGTAACTTTGAAACTGAGATATTAATCAAGCTCTCTTTGCTGCTGCAGCATAAATACTGGTTTTAGGGTGCCTGTGTGTTACGTTATATCCATTATCTACACACATATCCAACTTCCCTTTTGGGTATAGCAAGTACAATGGCCAGGGCTCTGTCACTGCAGAACCATGATTATCTGAGAACATGTTTTTTCTTGCCCAAACACCTCCTGAATGTTTTGAATTCTCCAGCTCTATCTGGCATCTGCTAAACACCAAGTGTAGAAGACAGCGGTAGTTTCTTCATAATCACTGAAGAGGTGCTGAAAGAAAACAGCAAGAACACTAAGGCCAGCTCTGCCTCTCTAAGGAACACTTAGGAGAAGTACAGACCTTTTCCTGTAGTGGCTATGGGTATCTAGAATGGCATTCATTTCATCCAAACTTTAGTCTAAACAAAGCTGAAAACGAAGGTACTATAATACATTTTTCGCTATGGCACTGCTCAAAGTTGTGATAGGGACCAGGAATAATCTTTTGCTACCATTCCGTTTTTCTTTTCAATTTAAGGTGTGTTAAAATCTATGCATAAAGTCAAACAAGAAAGATTTGTTTCTGTGAGGTAAAAGTAGAATTTTCTAAAACGATAATGAGATGTTAAAGGCACATTACTAAAAAAGATTCTGGGGAAGTGCAAAAAAGTTGGAATTCTGTATTTTATGGAACACAAAAGTAAAAAACCACATACCAGGAATCATTCCCACTGAGTACCACAGAAAATATGAAACAAGAAGGCAAAAAAGGGGAAAGAAATTATTGCTTAGGCATGAGGAACTGAAGGAGAAAAAAGCTATAGAAAATGACATCCCTATACCCATTATAGGAAAGATGCAGTCACTTTTCACTGAAAAGGGATAAAGGAAGGCAAGTATCACAAACTTCAATTTTAGGGCCTCAAAAGAATAGTTCACTGACCACACTGCTATCAAGTAGTTTATTCTGCCAGTCCAAGTGGGGCATTATGGCAAGAACTATATTATTTTTCATGGAAACCTGCAAACAGTCGCTACTAATCATTCATCTTTTGGTTGTGTAATTGATACTCTGGTACAGGTTGGCTCCTGTGCTTTCAGAGAAGCAGCTGTAATTGAACAGTGCTAGTTATCAAAAACTTAATTTCATCTACGTGAGAGCTGCTATCACAGTTGGTACAGAGATTTCTACTAATGCTTTCAACTAAGTCTAGCATAGGCATAACAGAAAAGACACGAAAAGCCTATTATAGCCACTGCTTCAGTAGGATTTCAGCAATGATCAGTAAAAGCCTTCCTACAGCAAGGAAACCAGCAGTCACTCAACACACACACATTTACATTAGACTCTACAGGGCATTTGCCTCTGTTAGTGCACAAATGCAACAGGAAATGGACTGATCCCCCTCCGGCTCCCTCACGTCCCTGGCCAGACTCTTATGCAGTTCCCAATAGAGGCACTCTCCTCTTCAGGGATCCAGATTACCACTAAAGCTGCATCAACCACAAGCAAGCCACATAAAGTCAGCCTGCCTATGGAGAAGCCACCCAAACCCACACATGCAACAAAACTCATGCTTTGCCCCACCCAAAACATTTTCTGGGGTACAGCCCTGGCAGGTACTTAGCAAACTGGGAAAGAACAGCTCTCCACTGCAGGAAGTTACAGGAGCCAGCAGAATTTTTACATCCCTCTGATCAGTAAAAGTGAGCCCTGACTCTGTGTGAACAAAGCATAAAAAATGTTTAGAAAATACTGTATTTTTCATTCATTTAATAGTAGAAGTATGCCTGAGAAAGCCTGGGCAGCTTCTCATTGCATCCTGGTACACAGCTCTCAGTTCTCCTTCCTTCCAAACTTTAAGAGAGACTAGAGTACCTGAAGTGTGCAACAGGACTACGGATAAACAGGATCTGAGTTACAGACTGTTGTGGGTATTTTTGGTGATGGATGACCACACACTTAAATGTTTTGGTTAAGTGTTGCAACTGACACTACTTCTCAGTATCCAATCTGCCTTCCAGCTTCTACTTCCACAACTCTAACTCCAAAATGCTCACGTTAACACTCTTACAGCTTGTTCACTGAGCCAGTATATAAACCCCAAACAACAAAGATATGGTTAGAGAGAACTCAAATATCTTCAATAACGGGAAGCAGTCATTTGATGTTTTCTGACAGTTAATTCTGACAATGAAACTGAAGTTGAATCTGGAGGTTTGCTATGGGCATTTCTGTCGTTTTGTTCAGGTTTTTTTAACCTTTTGCACAAAAAATAAAACTGAAAACAAAATCTTCCTAATGCAGTGCCTTAATTTCAAACAAATAGAGGGGAGTATTAAAGACTGTGTGTTTGTATCTATTCCTAGAAGTTCAGTGTTCCTGAAATATCACATTTCACCATGCTGACTGCCTCATGAAGCTGCTGTAATTCAGAAATCACCTGTAACTACTTTATAAATTTTCTGAAAAGGGGAGAAATTATGACTTCTCTCTTACTCAGTTTTGAATAAAATTCATCAATCTAAAGTTTTTAAAGGGTTTTCAGAGCTTTGAAAAAAACACCACACAAATTTATTCTCTGGGTATTTTTGACTGAAAAAGAGTTTAAAAAAAAAAAAGAAAAGAGAAAGAAAAAAGAAAAGTCACATGTACTTACCTTGATAGGAGCTGTTGAGAACTTGACTTTTCGGTCTGGGTCAGGATCCTCCTCTTCAGAAAGTCCAGGAAACTCTTCATATTCACCGTCACAGATATACTCCTCCTCTTCTCCCTCCAAAATTTCTTCGCCTTCAGGCCCTTGGTTTTCTGGTTCTGTATTCCTGTCATCATCAAAAGCTGCATTCTCTATTCCAACAGCACTGAAGTTCTCACTTTGCTTTTCCACAGCTTGCTCCTCTTCTTCGGTATCCCCTTCCTGCTCTAGAACATCCTGAACTCGTATAACTGGACCATCCCTCACAGACACCACATCTTTTTCTTCCTCCTGATTGGTTTCGCTGCCTTCCATAAACTCTTCTACCACTTCTAAGGAGCAGTCACTCCTCTTCCATTCCTGCACTTGACATCTGAGCAGCTGATCCTCTTGAACAACATCCTCTTTCTCCGAACCTTTTTCATGCCCTGAGGTTTCACTTTGTGCAACCAGCTCTGCACAAGTCCCTTCCATGGGGGAAACCTGGGAGGCAACACTATCTGATCTCTGCCGAGCCTCCTGACCAGGTGTGCTGCCCATGTCCCACAGGCTTCTCTCAAGTACCAGCTGCTCTTTTTTGTCTTTTCCAAGTGCCTCACCCAGCTCATCTCTGGGGATCACAGGCACTTTGGTGGACACAGCCTTCTCTGGACATCCTTCAGCAACAGCAGATGAATCCAAACCGCGGTGGCCTCTCAAAGGGCCCTGATTCAGAGGACTATCATTTTTGGAAATTTCTTTGGATTCTTCAGTATCACTGTCACCCAGAAAGCTTTCCAGTCTCCTAGAAATAGGCCCTGCATTCAAGAAGGAAGATCTGGGACCGCTACTGGGTGGTCGTTGCTTCAGCTCCTCGCTAGCTTGAGCTTCAACTTTCTCCAGCGCAACTGGAAGACTCGCTTCTGTATTAAAATTGAAGTGGTCCACCACATTGCTGCAATCAGAAGCCGAACCGCGTCTCCTCTTATCTTCACTTCTTTCACATTTGCTGGGGGAATATCTGTCCCCTGAGCTCCGTTGCTTTATATTTCTCTCAAATAGTTTCCTGGTCTCTGAAAATTTTTCTGCCAGGGCAACTTTGTCCAGGTCTGCCTCATCATTGCTACGGATGATCCTGTCAGCAGCAGAAGGCACAGACAATGAATCCACAGGGCTGACACAGGGGCTGGTACTTGTATTAAGAAGGTTATTTTTTTGGACGAGGAAAGAGGGACTAGCCGGAGAAGGTCCATACTCTGCTGCCGTGGCCCGGCCGACTAATTTGGTCTCAGCAGGTGGACTGCTTTCATTAGAGGGTGTGGAAGAAGAGCTTCCCATTTGCAGAAACATGTTTTTGATCTTGTGTACTCTATTGCCGTAAGTGGCAGCTCTGCCTCGACTGTGTGGGTCATTTCCCCCTCCATTGGAAGAACTGCTCAGCTTCTGATGCAAGCCTGTTTTGCTGGAAGCGTTGTCAGGATTGTTTACACCATCAAAAGAGCATTTGATGGCATGGAAATCAGATTTATAGGCATTTCGGTGCGGAGAAGCACTTCTCAAAGTCCTTTCCCCTTTGCCTTCCGTTTTCATCATTGTCAGAGAGAACGGTCCCTGAACGCCTGAAGAAGAATGGGAAAGGACGACTCCCAGGCACAAAGCTTCCACCTCCAACACCAAACCGAGTGGGTCTGAAAAGCTGCCTTTCACTCGGCCAGCCTCCCCGCTTGCACTGAAATGGAGCGCAGGAGAGCGGACGTGGAGAGAAAGAAATCACGGCGCGTAAATGGCCACATCGGGTATTATCCCCAGTGCGGATCGCGGTATCCGGAGAGCCATCTGCAAAGAGACGGAGAGTTGCCATTAACTCGCGGTGTGTGACACGAATCCGAAACTCGGGGTGAGGAAACGGCGCCCGAGACCTCCCCGCGGGATAAAGCCCATTGTGTCCGCCGGGACGCGCGGCCCCTGCTGCTCACAGCCGCCCGCCCGGACACCGACCTGCCGGCTCCAGCGCGGGATGCGGCGGCGGCGGGCGGCCCTCCCGCCAACGGCCGTGCCGGGCCGGGCCAGGCCGAGCCGAGCCGAGCCGAGCCGGGC